>JAMPIV010000479.1:0-288119 GCA_024509875.1 Oreohelix idahoensis
TTTTGTAATTGGGGGATTAAGAGTGAGATATGAGTGAGGTAGTGATAGGTAGGAGGGTGGTGTGTTGGAGGTATGGGGTAAGGGGTGAATAGGTATGAAGTTGTGTTGATTGATGGTAAACTCAAAAAAATGTGAGGTTGTGGTAAGGTTTTGTCTGAGTAAAGGAATTAGTTAGTGTGAAGAGGGATATATAGGCGTGGGCGGGCACCTGTCGTTTCGTCAGGTTTGTGTTCTATCTTTTCAGCAGGCCAGTCCTCGCTTTTTCTTCCCGCGACTGTCGACTGGTTGTGCGGAGTATTTAGGTAGTCTCTTTGCTCGTTGGGGCTGGGTTTAGTTATGAGTATCTCTGACGAGTTATTAATGATTCGAGACCTCGAGCTTGTTATTTTTTCCTTGATGTTTGGGTCGAAGTTTATGCCTCAGGGATTTGCTTAGAGCCTATGCTTTAGTCCAGGGCTGTTGGTGTTGCGCTTATTCAGTTTGATCTTGTCTTTGTGTGGATTTAATTTTTTAAATTTTGTATGAGTTATATACCTTTATTCTTTTTTAATTATTGTCTAATTGTCATATCCTTATTTTATTACCTATCACCGCTGACGTATAGGCCTAATTAGTATTTATCCTCTGGTTCCCTCTGTCTAATGCTAAATAACACAAATTAAGATAAATTATGACTAGGCCTATTTTAAATTTTAAATTATGTTTAGGCCTAAATATGAAGATCCCACGTGGTAGGCCAACCTGGGCTTATTTATTCTATTTCACTATTTTTAATTTATACTAGCACTCCTACCAATTATTAACAAATGTTAAAGGCGATTTACTACTACTAGAGGTACTGATATATTTATTTTCAATATGTTACGGATTAAAAACTAATTTATCTGAAATACGGCTGCTGTATCACACCAGACAACACATGGCGCTTGGGCCCATTTTAATCTTTTTAACTATTTGGCTATCCCTAATTTATCCTAATATTCTTAGCTCGTAATTAACTATTCATCTAATACCAGATATAAACTAATTTTAATCTACTAATACTTAATTAATTAATTAAAATGAAAAGGAGATTCAACTTATATCGGTCATGTCCTACGAATGCCACTACAGGCGCTCACTTGGGTTCCTGAGGGTAAGAGGAAAAAAGGAAGACCAAAAGAAACACTCAGAAGAACAATAATAAGAGAAGGAAGAACGTTGGGCCTAAATAATGTGCAAGAGCTAAGAGGAGTGGCGTCACAACGAACAACCTGGAGAGCACTGGTTTCTGCCTTATGCGCCGTGTTTGGTGCTTAAAGAATTTATTATTATTATTATTATTATGTCCTCTCTTATCTGTATTTATCTGTGTTCATTTCTTCTTAGCCATCTGCTTTTCTTAAATTGCAATCTATCTATCTATCTATCTATCTATCTATCTATCTATCTATCTATCTATCTATCTATCTATCTATCTATCTATCTATCTATCTATCTATCTATCTATCTATCTATCTATCTATCTATCTATCTATCTATCTATCTATCTATCTATCTATCTATCTATCTATCTATCTTATCTTATCTTATCTTATCTTATCTATCTATCTATCTATCTATCTATCTATCTATCTATCTATCTATCTATCTATCTATCTATCTATCTATCTATCTATCTATCTATCTATCTATCTATCTATTATCTATCTATCTATCTATCTATCTATCTATCTATCTATCTATCTATCTATCTATCTATCTATCTATCTATCTATCTATCTATCTATCTATCTATCTATCTATCTATCTATCTATCTATCTATCTATCTATCTATCTATCTATCTATCTATCTATCTATCTATCTATCCATCCATCCATCCATCCATCCATCCATCCATCCATCCATCCATCCATCCATCCATCCATCCATCCATCCATCCATCCATCCATCTATCTATCTATCTATCTATCTATCTATCTATCTATCTATCTATCTATCTATCTATCTATCTATCTATCTATCTATCTATCTATCTATCTATCTATCTATCTATCTATCTATCTATCTATCTATCTATCTATCTATCTATCTATCTATCTATCTATCTATCTATCTATCTATCTATCTATCTATTTCTTCACAATACTTGAGTATGAGGCCCTAAGAAGTCTTTCGAAGATGTACTATGAATCAAATGCACTTATTGAATCAAGAACATATGCTAGTGGTGCATACGTGGAAGATGTTATTTCCACTGAAGATGTTTTCCTCTATTTTTATAACACCTCTAACAAAGTCATGATTCAAGGTTCAGAGATTGCTGTGAAAAATTGGATACAGAAAGATTTAAACAAATTATGGATAACTGCAACTACTGCTGGAATCAGTCGACAGGCCATTACACCCAACTTAGGTCTTTCCAACTTACCAGACATATCTTCGCATTGTCATACACCCGTTGACAACAATGTAGAACCACATATGCCATGTATTGATGAATGCAACACATTATCACAAACTGAGCTGAAAAGACCAGTTACAGCAGAAACAGAATATGGAATCACAGAGGCGGATCACCATTCACTCACATAATTTGTTGTTAGCGGTCCAATACCATCATCACCACAACCCTTACAAGTAGCATATCAGCATGATGTATTTACAAGTATTATGTCTGAGATAGATTTACTTAGAGCAGAGCTGAACAGCCTAAGACAGTCGTATGAGAAGCTTCAGACAGAACACACGGTACTTAAAAGTAGCTATGAAAAAAGCCAGCAGTATACGGTGGAGTTTTGTACACCACAAGAGAGAACGGACAAACTGTGTCAAAAACTGAAAAACACTAGCAACGAATCCGAGCAAAACGTTACGCAACTAAAACTCCATCACAGCCAAGAAAGTTTCCTGGATTCTCCGAAATTCACTACAGACAGAGCAGACAATGTTTGCAGAATCCGGGTAAACATTTGGAATCGGCATTCTCCGCCAAGACAACTAACTCACAGCATGCGTTATTATCAGAAATCCAATAATCAGAGCACACAGGTAACACAAGAACAGGCACGTCCTATCACAGGCACCAACACAAGGATTCAGAATAAAAAGAAGCACCTTATTTTCGGGGACCAGAATGTCAAGGAACTACAAAAATCTAGATTGTTAACAAACGATATGGACTCGGTCACTGTTCCCTTCAATAACTGGGCATCCACTCAGGACTTACTGTCACTCCTTAAACGATTTCCGTCTGATCCCACTGTCACCAGAGTAACTACTCATATAGGTCTATCAGACTCGCTCAAAGATATTGAAATATCCCAAGCTGGTCTAAACCAAATCACATCAAAATTCCATTCGTTTTTCCCTAATGCGAAAATCCACTTCTCGTCCATTATTCCTCCAGTCAGAGCCCATTATCGCAAATCCATTGATATCAACAATTCTAAACTTAAGAGGCACTGTGTCAGACACAACTATAAATTCATTGATCACTCCTCGTACTTCCTTGCGAAATCAGGAACCTCTAAAAAACATCTTTACAGCGATATTGCCTTATCTACTGAAGGAATCAGCAAGCTGGCAACAAACATCAGGTACCCAGAACGTACCTTCAAAGGAGTCGGCCACACACCAGGATCTCAAAATCCAACCAGTCATCTATCAACAGTGAATACCTGCTTCTCAGGTAGTGTCGTAGATTTGTGATAGGGGAATTAAGACATAGATTGGTCCCTTCTGAATAGAAATAGAACAGGTGATAGCTCAGTGGGAGATAATAATAGAAATAGATTTTCACGAGTGAGATGGTGGAAAATAATAGAGACTGTCCCTGAAACTCGAGACGCTTCTCTCGGTCAGCCTATCTCTACAACAGATCTAGATTAGTCAGCCAGTCTACTAGAATATATATAGTAATATATATACCACTCACATACACACACACATAAGTGACGACAGTTAGACGTACAGACGTGAAAACTGTAACAATGGAATATAGATATTTTGGGACGAGCTGACCGACACACTTGAAAAAGTTTTAGTAAATTTTATTTATCATAAGAAACTTCACCACACCAATAAATTTGAATATCAATTACATATAAATACACATAAGTTAAATGAATTACTAAAAGAATAGACCCCTAGGTGTAATCCAATCCCCCTCTGTTGAGACCACGATCCCGTTAGCAGAAAAGTTGTTAGCCCCCAAAGAGTCACAGATTTATACGCTATGGTCCAGGATTTCCCTCTACAGTTAAGAACAGAGTTGATACATTAATCTATTCTAAGAGGAAAACAGCATTAGCAACAAACTTGCATAAAGAAAATACAATGTGGGTGCATAAATTATACCATAAGGGAATCACTCTGTCCTGCTTTCTCTCTGTTCATTCACCAGTGACCACTGACATTCTTTCTTACCTACAAAACTTTATTTTTTTTTTCACCTTCTGGCGCAAATCTTTAGGACATACACACACAGTGAATCCGTATTCTTTTGCTTAAGAGAACCCCCAGCTTTGCAGAAACAGGTTTCATCCAATGTTCCGAGGAGCGTTCACTTTACAACTATATTTTTGGATTACTGTTTAATTCACTTGAATCAGTTCAGGTAAGAAATTTTAAACCGGCTCACAGTATCAGAATCACGAGGTTTCCAGTACTTAGGACATGACAGTTTGGTAACCTCTCTCAATATAAAAATTCTTGGCCACACCACAATTGGTGACACGTCGGAAATGTTACTGTTTGTAATTTTTTTTCGCCACAGGGGCTGAATGTACATGAGATTTAGGAAAGAAATACAATCTGGCTCGATAGGCCCAGTGTTGCGAACAGATTCTTTTGTGTGGTAGTCTGTTATGCAGAGATTCTGTTGGTAGGCATACAAGTGTAAAGTAATATCTATTTGTCTGATGAAAAGTATTTATTTGAGAATCAAAATACTTTCTTGATAATCAAGGGTATACAACCCTGATTGGTCGATGTTATATTCCGTTATATGGGTTATCTTTTCTTGAGTCTCCACCTGGCGTGTGAATTCTAGATTTACGTCGGTTTGTCTCTGGTATGGCCAGAAACAGATTGGTCTTGCTTAGGATGTTTATGGCCCGAGTCTATGTTTATTCCTTGACTATTTAAGGCGAATCGGTCTTATATTTTAGTATATTTGTAATGTCTATGTCGACCTATATTTTTGAGTTGAACTCTGGGGTCAAGCGCATTTCTGCGCATGTGTCGTTTTAGAGAGTCGAGAAGGGGCTTCCGTGATGGCGAACTGTGGGTTCTGCACGGACGAAGAAAAGTCCGAAGATTTTGTCTTTGTGGTTGATCCTGGGGAAGGAGAAGTTTTCTCAGTATGACTATGATATCCGTAATTCTCCCCAACGGTTATTCTTGACGCCGAGGGATGGCGTGTGTTATTTGCTAGTGGTTTTTCTGGACTTAAGGTAAAGCAGAAACATTTACTGAACTTTCCTTAGGCTTAACTAACTATACAGACATCATACTGTCTGCCAATGTATTTGATTGATTGTATTTAGACGACTCTTCTACTAGCAGCTCTATGCATTGGACATATGCAACATTTATCATGGGATATGGAAAGCCAAATATAATATTATTTGAGTAATGAACGGAGCCTTCACTTTCATTTAAGACATCTTTCGAGTGAACGACACTCACTGAAGCCAGCGCCATTTTGGATCCCACTTTCGGTCTATTCGGATTATCGATCAGAGAACAAGAATGCCTTATTACCTGATAGCGATACCAAGACCTATATGATATTGAAGTCCACTCCTTGTCTATTTAAGATTGTCATCATAAGAGCCTGCTGAATTTACGGCCTGAAAGACTTAGCCAGAAGAGGTTCTGATAGGGAACCATTGTTGACAATTATTTGTTCCCAGTAACTGATGCGATTAATCAGTTAAGACATGAGACGATAGACAACCAGTATATTGAATGTTTGCCTACTATCGCTCTATTGTATTCACATGCTATATGAATGCCAATTTGAAGTTGTCACCCATTTTTCAAGTATACGATGATTTTTGTGTCAACCTGTTCAAGTAACTGTAAACCGTGTTGTCGGAGTGTGCGTCCTATTAAACTATAAGAAAACGTCAACAGTATGGTCGAGTTGACCATAGACATCATGTATCCAGTCTTCATCACTACTAGTATTTACATGCAACACACACCATCATCATTGCAACACCCAGTTACTGCATTTAGTCTTAAAGTTTGTGAGATGGGTACTCTATCTCTTTCTGGATGCAACCACAATGCCAGACAGGTTTTAACTTGGGGACCCACTTATTTAAGTACAAAATGTTTCTTATAGGTTATTCTCCTATATATTCTGAAACCGCTGGTAGATGTTGGGCTTGACCCGAATACTGTATAAAAGAAAAAGAAACATACAGAATACTTAATCATATTATACACCAATCCTATCCTACCTCGCGTAAGTATCCTATATTATATTAACTTCGGTTATTAACTTAAATTATAAACTGCAAGCTTAGAGCTTGTCTTATCGTTAAAACTCACGTAAAATAAATTATAGCCATTAAAAATAATAATCTACTCATCATGAATTAGAAATATATAAAAATATATTTCATCAATACTCACAATGCTCAGGGCATTTACTTAGATGGTTAACTATTCTCTGACTGGTTACTAGCAGTTAATAAAATTTATATTATAGTTTAGCTAGAAATTATTATTTATTCTGCTATCCACTGTAACACTGTAAACCTTAGAGAATTATAACTGACTTATCTATTAAAACACTCTGCCTGGAAAATAAACTAGTGAGATGAAATAGGCGATTTACCACTTAAATCACATAACACTACTAGTCAATACATTTACCTCACACAGAACTACTTAAGACTATTCTCCAACGCAAACTGAGATTTTACTTAATAAAGTAATTTCTAGAAACGAAGCTAGCTTGTCTAGAAAAACTGCGGAGTCTGAATGCTGGATCTTTAAACTGCTGGGGTTTATATCTTATGAAATGGAATGATTCATTATTATCGAAACCCAGCCTCTCTCTGCCAGATGTTCGCCCCTAGGAGGATTCTACGTTCAGATTGCAAATCAAATATCTGCTCACACGAAAGCCGAAAGACCAGAACTCATGCTCTTTCACTAGATCAAGCGTAAAGTAATTTGCTAATCAGTGCGAATTTCACGTCTTCTGCTTCGTATGGCCATTACTAGCAAGCAATGTCTTTGTTCTCAAAATCTGTCACCGTGAATAATTACTTTCTACTAGCGAATTTAGGAAAAGGTAATAGACAATTGTCTGCCCTTTGGTTTCCAGATCTCTCCCCTGATCACTGTTACAACGATTTTTATGATCGCTGCCGTGATAATTACAGGTGAGCTGGACCAGGTCGGCTCGTAAACCTACATCAGAGAGAATTAGCGAACAGCAATTAAATGCTTGCAACATTTAGAAAAATGAGAAAGGTTTGAATATGGGAGGGCTTATGTTACCAATAGAGCGTATGTGAAAAGAAAGGTAATACCAATCGAGCGTATGCAAAATAAAGGCAAAAGAGCAAAAGAAAGGTAAAAAGACAAGGGTAGAATAAAGAATAGATATATGAAATATATTAACCATAATATCTCTGCCACAGATAGTAATTATGACCTTGACTTTCGACCATTACTTATTACTTCTAACAACACCCACTCAACATCATCTCATAATCAGGAACATCAAATCACACCTGCTTTTATAAATCGCGAAGTGCAGGGAACAGCTTGTGATGTCTCCCTACAGCAACAACCACCTATGTTTTCTGCACTTACTCAACTGGAACGATGTGATAGACTCTATCCTCAAAAGTGTGCAAATGAAGCAACTCAACAAACTCAGTCTTCATGTCCTGATACATCCTCACTCCAACCATCAATGTCACAGACACAAGAAACATACCCCCGTCACCGCATTTGTACCATCTTCCTATGTATCAACATTTCCTAATCTCCCGCTGCAACATAGACTTTCGGACTGTTCACCTTTTGCCGGTAGATCAAATTGGTCAGCATACTCCGATCCCACAACAAGAACACAGGAATATACAGCAACCACATTCTGCCCCATGCATCATCCTTCACGTCCTAATCTACCAAATCTGTACGTTCAACAGTCCTGTTATCAATATTAAGAACTAACATTTTTACTTTCACTTACTTCGTAAAGTTAATTAGTCTAAATATTCGTGATTTTTCTGTTAACGCTGCTTTTGTTATTGATATTTTAAAACCCCCTCTCCAAAGTTAAATGCATACAAATCAGACACAATGGTTATTTAAGGATGGTCTACGACTGGGTCATCTAAACATGTAGCATCTATTAGGCAAACTTTCTGAACTTACACGAATTCTGAATCAAAATGTTCATGTTTTTGGACTTTCGGAAAGTCGTTTAAATGACAAAATATCAGATGATGATATTGCACTACAAGGCTTTAAAACTGTTCGACGAGACTCAAGTAGTAAGCTAGAAACAGGTATAGTAGTATATATTTCCAATTCTATTAGTTATCGCCGCAGAAGCGATTTAGAGACAGCAGAGACCGAGTGCATATGGTTAGAAATAAAAATACATAGTCAGGGACAATTTCTAATCGGGTATCTTTATAGAAATCACAGTGCAGGAACCAACTGGTATGACAATTTCACCACTATGATGGACATAGTATTTACCACTGCCAAAGAAATTATTCTTTTGGGCGACTTCAACATTGACATGCATAACACAAACCAAACGTGGGAAAACATCATACTATCTTACAACTTAAAACAAATAGTCAACCAGCCTACCAGGGTAACAACAACATCATCCACAACAATTGACCACGTCTACGTCACCTGTACAGATAACATTCTAGAATGTTCTGTTCCTATTGTAGCAATGAGTGACCACTATCCAATATGTTGCACGTGGTCAAAGAATAAATATAAAGCTCCCAGAAATAAACATTTAAGTATTAAATTTAGAAGTTTCAAACATTTCAACCATGGACTATTTTTACATGATTTGCGAGCTGCACCTCTGGCCAATGTTTACCAGCTTTCTGATCCCGATGATGCCATAGCTCTTTGGACACGTATCTTTCATTGTATGTTTGATAACCACACACCAGCTAAAGACGTTCGTGTGAAACGACAGATCAAATCTCCTTGGATCACACAAGCAGTGCTAGAAGCCATGAGGCAGCGAGATCGAGCTCACAGAAATAAGGACTTTAACACATACAGAGCACAAAGAAACAAGGTACAATATTTAACACGTAGAGAAAAGAAGACATACTTTAAAAACTTAATTCAGAACAAAACAAACAGTAAAGATATGTGGAAAGCAATAAACACTCTAGCAAACAAACGAAGTTCGCCAGATTCATTAAGCCGCAATACCTCATTTACGTGCACGGACTGTAGCAATTACTTTCAGGCAGAAATAACCAGTCTTAAATCTACGATACCAGATTCCCCTTGTGACCTAGGCCACCTGTTAGCATACTGTGAGAACAAATGCACGAACACAGTCCCATCCGACATTTGCTTAAAATTGGTCATTTAAACATTTACCACCTGCTAGGTAAGCTTTCTGAAGTCTCCACCTCCCTCCAACAAAACTTCCACATATTTGGTTTTTCTGAAACCCGTCTCAATGACAAAATTACAGATGACGAAATTAGGATTAATGGATTCACCACCATTCGCAGGGATCCTAACAGACAACATGAAACAGGGCTAGTCATATACATCTCAACATCTCTTCAGTACAGACGCCGTGATGATCTAGAACATACTGGCATTGAATGTTTATGGCTGGAAATAAAACTCCCCAACCTGACCCCCGTTCTAATTGGTTACCTGTACCGAAACCCTAGCTCTTCTGCTGTATGGTTTGACACATTCTCACGAATGATGGACAACGTTTGGGCTTCTTCGAAGGAAATTATTCTACTGGGGGATTTCAATATTGACCTTCACAAACCGAACAACACGTGGAATGATATTACCATCTCATACAACCTCATACAGTTAATCAATCAACCCACGAGAGTAACAGACTCATCATCTACACTAATTGATCATATCTATACGACCTGCCCAGAAAACATTATAGAATGCATAGTCCCACAGACATCATTAAGTGACCACTATCCTATTTGCTGTACCTGGACGAGAAAGGGGTTTAAAGCACCTAAAACGGAACATATCACAGTCCATTACAGGAATTTCAAAAACTTTAACATTCAATTATTCCTACAAGACCTACAAATATCCCCTCTCTCATACGTGTACCAACTTCCGCATCCAGAAGAAGCCATAAAATACTGGACACAAACTTTCAACAACGTATTCGACAAACATGTTCCTATAAAGCAGGTTCGGGTCAAAAACATCAGAAAGACCCCATGGATAACCAACGAAATACTATCAACAATGAGAGAGCGGGACGAAGCACATAAGCTCAAAGATTTCAGCAGGTATCGGATGCTTAGAAACAAAGTACAATATCTCATTCGTCAGGAAAAGAAACTACATTTCAGAAAGATGATTCAAGACAAAGCAAACAGCAAAGAAGTCTGGGCAGCCATTAGAACACTAACACACACATCAAAGTCACTAAACTCTTTACCAAAAAGCTGCTCCCTCACGGCAACTCATTTTAGCAACCACTTCAAAACAGAAATTAGCCTTCTCAAGTCGACACTAAAGCCAATGGACTGCGATATTAGTAAATTGACAGCCTTCTGCAACACTGAACACACCCCAACAGATCTAAGACATATTCCTTTTCTAACAGTACATGAATTTCTCAAATATATCTTGGCATTAAAAAACAACAATTCATCTGGGCTTGATGGTATCAGCAATAAGATTCTACGTTACGCTGCGCCCATCATTTGCGACTCCTTAACCTATGTGTACAACCAATGTATTGCACACAACTACTTCCCCACAGCATTTAAATCTGCCAAAGTGTACCCCCTCTATAAATCTGGCTCACATAGCGATCCCAACAGCTACAGACCAATATCCCTTCTATCATCTCTTTCAAAACCACTAGAGAAACACATTTACAACACCACATTTCAACACTTAACAACAAACAAACTGCTCATTGATAGCCAGTCAGGTTTCAGACCCAAACATTCCTGTCACACAGCGCTCACCAAAATGGCAGACAACTGGCTGTCGAACATAAATGATGGAAAATTATGTGGTGCTGTTTTTGTCGACTTCAAGAAAGCATTTGACATGATTGACCACACTATCTTGGTTCAAAAGTTGGAAACCCTCAGAATAGGCTCTAATCCACTAAACATCATCAAATCATTCCTGGCAGATCGACAACAGTTAGTGCTTCACAACAACTCGGCATCAGATTTCTCGAAGGTAGTTACAGGAGTACCACAGGGCTCTATTCTTGGGCCCCTACTCTTCGCAATGTTCATCAACGACCTGCCACTACATCTAAAATATTCAACTTGTGACCTCTTTGCAGATGATTGTACTATCTACACTAGTGACAATGACTGCGTGGCACTTGAAATGACTCTTCAAAGCGATGTAGACAATCTAACAAAATGGAGTAATATGAATCGTATGCCAGTAAACACAACAAAAACGAAATCTATGTTGATTACCACCAGACAGAAACTCCTAAGCTGCACCAAAAGATCGCTACAGCTACACGCGGAATCAATACAAATTGAACATGTAACAGAACACAAAGTTCTGGGGATCACGATTGACCAGCACTTAACGTGGAACTCCCATGTACGGAATTTAACCAAACACATAGCACAAAAGACGTACCAGCTAGCCAAAATAAAACACTTCTTAGACGCAGACACTAGACTATTGTTCTATACCTCACATATACAGACACATCTAGATTACTGCTCTACACTATGGGATTGTTGCCCTGCTTCCACCTCGAAGAGACTGCACTCCCTGCAAAAGAGAGCAGTGCGTCTGATCACCGATAATCGCACGACACCACACACAAGGACAGGAAAAGAACCCAAAATACTGTCGCTAAAAAAAACGTCTTCTCTACAACAAAGCCAAGCTGACTCACACAATTCTATCTAACTATGCCCCGTCGTACCTAAGATCATTGTTTCAAACCAGTAGAAGGGAGGGACAACGATTACATCAGTTACGTCTGCCCAAACCTAGGATCGACCTGTTCAAAAAGAGTCTAGCCTACTCTGGTGCCTACTTATGGAACAGCCTTCCACACCACCTAAAAAGCCTACCTACACAATATTCTTTTAACAAAGCACTTTTCAAACACTTCCTCAACACTGATTATCTACCCCCATAGAAACAGTATTTGCCTGTCAACATCTCATCCATAGGTCAACATTTCTTTTCCTCTTCCGCTCATTTTTGTGTGTGAATAATTTGTTTTATATCCATGTAATATCATTATTATATTCACTTTAAAATATTATTATATAATGTAATGTATGTGTGAATGTACCCACATAATACTGTACTTTAGAAATGTGAGTCGTGAGAATGTACCCGCATACCAAAAATACAGATTAATTGTAGACGGATTGACCGCATGAGTGAGTGTCGGTATACAGAATTTATTTATTTTTATTTATTGTTTTATTTATTTTATTTTATTATTACTTTTTTCCCCCATTTACTAGCTTGTTTGTTTCAAAAAAAAAACCTACTCATTTTTTTATTATTATGCTTGCATACTGTAAATGAATGCTGTTATGGTAACTTTATAATGTTGCATGCCTTTAAATTAATGCTTAAAGCATCATGTGGGAATGAAAGGATATAGTATGCAAGATTAATGAGAGTGGAAGGGCAGAATGTTAGACGGGCCTGCGCGCCCAATTCTTTACCCTTCGAAAATAAAGTTCGTTCGTTCGTTCGTTCGTTCGTATATGACAGTTAATGAAGTGTATAACTATCTTCTAGGCCTTAAAGAGAACAACTCATCAGGACTTGACGAAATCAGTAAGCGAATACTGCTCTATGCTGCGCCAGTTATTAGTGATTCACTAACATACACATACAATCTATGTATCGCAAAGAGTTACTTCCCGTTGCACTTTAAAGTCGCTAAGGTTTATCCTCGTTTAAAACCTGGTTCCTCTGATACTTTTAACCTTGGTAACTATAGGCCAATCTCTCTAATATCATCGCTATCAAACCACTGGAAAAAACACATTCATAAAATAACACTACAACACCTAGTTAACAACGACTCGCTAATTGATAGTCAATCGAGATTTAGGCTTAAACATTCATGTCACATTGCTCTAAGATGATAGACAACTGGCACCTCAACATTAACAACGGTAACATGTGTGGGGCAGTCTTTGTAGACTTTAAAAAAGCATTTGATATGATAGATCACGCTATTTTAATTAGAAAACTAGAAACATCAAAAATAAACTTTCAGCTGATGACAATGATTACATCGTTCCTGTCAGACAAAAAACATGTAGTTTCTTACAATAACTCCTATTCTAGCCCAGCAGTAATAAATATTGGCGTTCCTCAGGGTTCTATATTTGGTCCTCTACTTTTTACCATATACATTAATTACCTTCCTCTTCACACCAAGCACTCATCCTGTGATCTGTTTGCGGACGACTGTACTGTTTACAAGAGTGATAAAAGTTGTAAAACACTCGAACTATCGTTACAAAAGGATACAGATAATCTGATTAAGTGAAGCAACGGTAATCGCATGCTAATAAATATCATTAAAATAAAATGCATGTTAATATCAACTAGACAAAAATTACAAAATTCGGAGAAAACAACACTTCAGATCTACATTGGTACCTCACTAATTGAAAACGTTAATGAACATAAAACTTACTTACTTACTTAGTCGTTCCTCTTCTACAGTGAGGTGTAGAGGTGAACATAAAACTCTATGTATAATCGTTGACCAGCATCTAAACTGGAACTCACACGTACATGCACTGACCAAGCAAACGACACAGAAAGTTTACCAATTAGCTAAAATCAAACATTTCCTAGATGAAGATGAACGAAAATTGTTCTATATATCTCACATACAAGCAAACCTTGGCTATTGCTCCACAATCTGGGATGGTTGCTCAATTTTCAACACAAAGAGACTCCGTTCACTACAAAAGCGTGTAGTGCGTCGTCTCTGACAACTACCTCACTCAGTATGTAGATTTCAGTCCCTCTGGTCACTCATTCCCAGGATCTCTCTTATCCCTTGTCAGTCCAAAAATGGGTGGGGCAATTTGCGACCAACTTTTGTTGCCGAGCTTACCTGACAAACAAGTGTTGAGATAATTGACTGGCCAATGCAAAAATGTCCCCGTCTTCCAACTGTCACATCGCTCTCTGGCGCTTTCGCCCCGCGTGTCAAGCTTTGTTCAATGCAGCAGGCGGCGGCCTTTGACCCCTGGGTCCATTATCGCTTACATGCTAACAAGTTTCTTTGCCGTGCAGGGCTCTATTGTATTTTGCACCACGGTGACCGTGTTTTGATTAAACAACGGCTCAGCCCTAAATGATGTCCACCTGGCGTCTTTCAAAATAATAGTATCCCAAACTGGTATGGGTGACAGTTATTTACACAGGGACTGGTGATCAAAGAATGTTTTATTTAGTCCAAGCTGGGGTTTCGCAAGATTATGATAAACCCAGGTGATAAATGCTCTTTCGTGTATGCTTGGGTAAAGTGCCACCACATTGATAAGATGTAGTACTAGTAGTTGTTAGACGTCACATTGATAAAGCTTTTCCAGTCACAATGTTGGGTACATAGGTCAGGTTACCGACTGTTGGGGCCCTGACGAGGTGTACTGTTAATTGTGTATATACTGATGCAATGAGTGAGTGTGAACATCAGTAATGACAAACGCGAATGGATGATAGTTCAACAGGTGCACAGGTCACTCACTCCAATCACAGGTGGAAGTCAAGGATGGCTGGACTACTGTGGTCGTTTCATATTATTTAATAGGACGTACACATGGACAGTACGAGCATCGTTACAGAGACACAAGTCGACATAAACAGCATAGTGTTGATCAATGGTCTACCATCATAAACTAGCATTCATGTTGAATAACATTGCAATGTAACATCTGTATACAAGCACTTAGATTTCCATTGTTTATAAATACAATCATCAGGCCTTACTGACCGAGCATGTCAGTTAATAAATACTGTTCAAACTTGACTCCTAAATAGGACCTCTTTCTAGCGAAGATTCCTTTAAGTAAATTACAGCAAATCTATGTGAAGATAATGTTAACCCACTAGTATTGTGTTTTCTTTATAACTGTGATCTCTTAATCATCACCTGATAATAAGGAGGCATTCCCGTTCTCTGATTGATGATCGGCATTAAGTAGGATTCCAAAATAAATAGAGTTCCAAAATGGCTTCTGGTTCCCTGTTGAGCATCGCTCACTATACGGATGTATAGCAAATCTTCAATCGAAGCTTTGTTCATCAACAATAAATGATTCTATAAGAATCAGCATATTCTGTCCTCATAATTGCTGCATATAAACATATTCAGTGCTGCTAGATAACATGTCGTCCCGACATATACACATAGGTAAATTCATATCGGCGTCTGCCCATCTGAGCCTAGGAATGAGAGTTCAGTGAACAGTTCTTTACCTTGCCATACGAAATATACTAGCAAACACAAACACTCTCCTGGCGTTACTGAATCAACACTGAGGAACTCATGGATCTAACAATCCTAGAAGAAACTATCTTCGTCCCCATAATCAATCGACGAGATCACAAACTTTGGACAGGTCTAAGACATGACGTCCCGCCAGGCTCCTTCATCACCGAAGAACTCTCTAACCTACCTTCATGCGCCGAAAGCACCTGACCCCAAAGTACAGTACAAGGAAAAATAGTTCCACTTAAACATACAAAGATATCAAGATATAAGACATACTCGTCCTACATAGACAAGAACTACACATAGATTCGGGCCATAGATATTCTGAAGCAAGAACAATTTATTTCTAACCAAACACAGAATAGATCGCTGTAAACCTAGATTCCTACGCTTAGTTCGATCTTCAGGAAAGATACAAGAACCGATAACTCACAGAATGAATACCCATAGCCTAATCTGAGTTCTGTCCCTTTAGACTGAAAATCGTGAATTCGAAGATAAATATATTGTTATCAGACAAATAAATACATTTTACATTTGTATGCGTATTTACAGTAATCTGTGCGCCACACAAAAGAATATGTGGGCACAGACTACCACACCTCCCGGGAAAAAAATGAAAATCATTTTTTTCAATCTGAGAGCAACATACAATAGGCTCCCAACGCACAAATACTGCGCAGATGAGAAATATCTGGAATTATTTAAGCCAAATTAAGGCAAAGTCGAAATATAGATCGACTGGTGAGAATACATCTCAACCTCTCAAGGAAAGCATTTCTCTTAAGCATAAATGTTTCCAGGGAGGTGTCACCAACGCATACTACTATACTTGCAATGACACAATGCATATAACAATTTCATATTTAAGCATTATAAGTACATGATTGACAAAAAGAAAAATCATCAACGAGTACAGGCGAATATATATATCACTGAACGTAGTGATAGTAGTGATACAATCACTATATTACAAATTACAATGTGTATTTATCTTGACATAGAAAAGAAAAATCTGTTGTCGAGTTGGAAGTGTTAAGAAGTCCAAGACTCAACAGTTAGGTGGAATCATGTGGGCATCTAGACAGAATGTCAGCCATCACATTATCTGATCCACGTATAGCTCGTACCGAAAAATGAAAAGGTTGAAGAGCAATTGCATATCGAGTACACCTCGAACTCTTCAAATTCTTACTCTGTATAGCCGTAAGAGCTTTCTGATCGGCTTCTACTATGAAATGTGCGCCTAGAAGCAATCTTTGTAATTTGAGAATTAACCATACCATAGCTAATAGTTCACGGTCTAAAACCGAATAATTCCTTTCTGCAGCATTAAGCTTTCTGGAGATATGCATTACAGGATGCAGAGTTCCAGAGTACTCTTGCATTAGTGCCGCTCCAATCCCAGTGGATGAAGCGTCACTACGAAGAACAAATGTCTTATCTGTAGTAGGTAGCACTAAAATAGGTGGTGATGAAAACAAAGTTTTAATCTTATCCAAAGAGGATTGGCATTCTTGTGACCAGTGGACCATATTAGGCGACCGTTTTTTTAGTAGTGTAGAAAGAGGTGCCATGATAGAGGATAGATTCGGAATGAATCTTCCATAAAATTGAATAAGACCTAAGAGACTTCGCACTTGCTTTTTAGTCTTAGGAATAGAGATGTTAAGTATCTTAGTGATATTATGGTCCTCTGTCTTTAGGAAACCATGACCCACTCGATGGCCTAAGAAAGAAATTTCGCTAAAACCAATGCCGGCTTTAGAGGGTTTCGCTGTCAGGTTATACTCGCGTAGAGTAGACAGTAATTCATCTAACCCCGAATAGTGATCTTCCCAAGTATCGCTGAAAAGACAGATGTCGTCTAGATACGCGATCACATCTGACCGATAAGATAGAATTCGACGCATCATGCGTACGAATGTAGCTGGTGCGTTCATAAGACCGAAAGGCATAAAATTCCATTGGAACAAACCTCTAGGTGTTGAAAAAGCCGTGAGAGGTTTGGCGCGTTCAGATAAAGGAACTTGCCAATATCCTTTAGACAAATCTAGTTTAGTGAAAAAATGAGATTTAGAAAGCCTAGTAAGTAGCTCTTCTAGTAAAGGCATAGGTTCAGCATCAAACTTCGTAACTTGATTCAATTTGCGATAGTCAACGCAAAGACGTATGTTATTGTCTTTTTTCCGAACAATGGCCATCGGCGAAGAATATGCAGAAGTGGATGGTTCAATTATTTTTAAATCTATCATATCATCCAACTCCTTCTCAACCTGTGCTTGAAAATGTATAGGGATAGGATAAGATCTGACCCTAATAGGATTATGGTCAGTTAGAATAATGTCATGTTCAATGACATGAGTTTGTCCAGGGATGTCAGTAAGGACATCCTGAAATGTTTGTAACATAGCCGAAATTTGTCGCTGTTCTCCTAAAGACAAATCCGGAGAAACAGTAACGTTTTCCATGATTCACTAGAATGAAGTGGAATCATCGGAAGCGGAATATTAACATCCGAAAAACTTGTTTCCTCATCCTGTATTACGGACAGTGATGAGTAATGACCATGTTGGACTGGAGAATCGTCCGTTGCCTGGAAAATATGCTGTAAATAATCCGGACGTTCATGGAATTCCGTAAGCATATTGATGTGGAAGGTTTTATGCTTTCCATCAATATCGACAATGTAGTCAACATCGGACATTTTCGAGATTATATCGTACGGACCTTTCCAAGAAATAAGAAGTCTGTTTTCCCTACAAGGTAGTAAAACAAATGCTTTGTCACCAGGACAAAGTTGTCGTAAGGTTCTTTTCTTATTGGCAAATTGTCTTGCTTTCTGCTTAGCAAATTTAGAAGAAGAAGTTGCCAATTTGCATGCTTCGATAATCTTTTGTCTCAGCGCGATGACATATTCGTAAGAAGATTTCGTGTCATCGGTAATATTATCAGCGGTTATGAGATCATGAAGCAAAGACATAGGGCCGCGCGGTTGCGCGCCAAAGACAAGTTCAAAGGGAGAAAATTCTGTATGTTCATTTGGGGACTTCTCTGTAAGCGAAGAGGGCCGCGGGTAAAACCCTGTCCCAATCTTGAGGATGATCCTCAGTTATCTTCCCTAGCAAGTTTTTGAGTGTTCTATTTAGCCGTTCGACCATCCCATTGGACATAGGATGATAGATACTACTCAAAGATCTCTCTATCTGCAGAGTCGACATCACTTGAGACATGGTATCCGATATCAGTTGGGTGCCATGGTCTGATAATATTTCTCCGGGGAATCCCAGACGAGAAAATATGAGCCAAAGAGCATCTGCAATGTCAGCAGTAGTAATGCTCTTCAGAGGAATAGCCTCTGGCCAACGTGTGCACATGTCCACACACGTTAAAATAAACTGATGTCCTCTAGCAGATTTGATCTTAAATGGACCAATGATGTCTCTCGCCATTTTCTGAAATGGTCGAATAGGAATGTCTGCAGCCTGAATAGGTGCAGCATGGCGTGGACCTTTGGATTTGACTTCTTGACATACTATACAAGATTGACAATAAATCCGTATGTCTTTGTTCACAAAAGGCCAAAAGAAAGCCGCAAGAACTTTTGACTTTGTATGGGAAAAACCCATATGTCCAGCACACTGAGAGTCGTGTGCGTGTTGCAAAATTTTAACTCTCAAATTCTTGGGCACAAGAATCTGAGAATGACTTGACTTAGCGGAGTCTTGCACCATACGTACAAGTACGCCATTCTTCATTGTAATCCAAGATTTATGCTTTGTATCTTTATTCGGATCACCTTTTGTTGCAAGCGTGAAGAATTTCTTTAGAGTCGGATCCTCTTCTTGCTGTTTTATAAACGAGTCACGAGAAATTACCAAGGGATCATCTTGGTTATGCACTTCATTATCTTCAGTAGATGAAGTTTGGGGCATATTAAGAGCCTGAGCTCTAGTGACTACAGCATTAGCAGTTTGCATATTTTGTTTTTCCCAAACGGAAATTTGTTGTGGAGTGCATTCTTTGACTCCGTGAATACGACCGATGATAAGATCAGCGATCGGATCCGGCAGAAGACATGCGTGTATACCCCCTTAAAGAAAGGAGTAGCAATCCTAATGACAGCAGTAGAGTATTTATCTAAGGTGCCGCCAAATGTTACACATTTGACTACATTTCCAGTGGCACGAGAAGGATCTACAAGCGACTGCCTAACACCAATTGTGGTGCATCCAGAATCAAAAAGAACTGAGACTGGATTGTCATTTACTAAACCTCTATGTAAGACAAGAGAACCTCTTCCATCATGCGCGACTGACGCAGGAAGAGCGGGAAGAGGATTGCCACAACTTAAAGTGGACACCGTAGTTGGTTCAAATAATGTTTTGCATTGGTGGCACTGAGATGCTCTCCCAAAATCAAAAGCGGAACACGCCATATTATTAGCATCATTATTATCTTTGGTCTGTTTATAGGCTTCATGTGACTCTTGCTGTGCAGAGTTTCCATGATAATGCGATTTATTTTTTTTGTATTGTGATCTACCTCGATTATTATTGCCTCTGTAATCATTATTATTTCCTCTATTGTAACCTCTCCTTGAGTTTGAGTCATAGTTCTCATGGTTACCATTATCATATTCATTATAATGAGTATCTCTATAATTATGGTCTTGTTGTCTCCATGATGGATGACTTGGATAGTTTCTATAATGACTTCCTCTGCGGAATGCCTATAATTATGACCACCTCTGTATCGAGGGCTGTCAGCTTGTTTCCAGTTCTTCGCAGAAGAACCCTAAAATGATTGGTTTCCTTGGTTTTGATAACTATTATGGTTACCTTTTTTTTCAAACTTGTTTTGTGGTCCCTGAAATTTGTGTGAATAATTAGGGTTGTATGGTGTTGCTGATGCAACTGGCATACTCTCTTTAATCTTAGTGTTGCTAAGAGTTACGTCAGGGTATGCAGTGACGTATTGGTCACAATATTCTTGCATTTCTTTTAGTGTCTTGGGATTACGCTCATGTAGGAATTCAAGGAATGGTTTATTAACACTTGACATAATTTTGTCCCTGAGCAACAAGTCCATAAGGGCTTCATATGACTTTTCTGTTTTGGACAACTCAATCCAACGATTAAATGTAAGACGTGTCCTTGCAATGAATTCTGAGACTTCTACCCCTGATTCAGGTACCATTTTCTTAAACAAAATACGGTAACCTTCCGCAGTTAACTGATATTTTTTCAATAAAGCTGCTCTAATAACATCATAATTATCCTTGTCAGCCTCTTCAACCAAACTTAAACTAGTCAGAGAATCACCTTTCAAATTTTCTGACAACTGATTAGCATACTGTGATTCATCCACATTATGAGCTCGACAAGAACGTTCAAAACGATCTAGCCAGAATGTAATATCGTCACTGGAAGGATTGAACGCTGGTACCTTGACCTTATAAGTAAATGGTTTACCACTGTTACCATTTGACTGATTAACATTACTCATATTTGTCAATTTCAATTTTTCTAATTCAAATGCTAACAGTTTTTCCTCATGTTCTCTTTTTGCCTTACTCTCCTCGGCTTCTCTGTCTAATCTCTTTTGTTCAGCTTCTCTGTCTAATCTCTTTTGTTCAGCTTCAGCTTCTCTTTCTAATCTTTTTTGTTCAGCTTCTCTGTCTAATCTCTTGTTCAGCTTCTCTGTCTAATCTCTTTTTGTTCAGCTTCTCTGTCTAATCTCTTTTGTTCAGCTTCTCTGTCTAATCTCTTTTGTTCAGCTTCTCTGTCTAATCTCTTTTGTTCAGCTTCACTGTCTAATCTCTTTTGTTCAGCTTCAGCTTCTCTTTCTAATTTTTTTTCTTCCATCTGGAATCTTCTTTCCTCCACCTGCATCTGTAAGTTCTTTTGCTCAGTCTCAGCTTTCAGTTTCTCAATTTCCAATTTTTGTGTTTTTTCATATTGACTGGTAGCATACTCCTCTAACTTATCACCAGTCTTGCCTAGGGATTTCCCTAACTCAATAAAGTATTCCAATGTAGACATGATGTCTAATAATGATAGCAATCACTTGAAACAATAATGTAATCTATTTCCAAGTAAACAGGAACAAGTTCTAAATGAACTTGATACATTAACTCACAATCCTAATCTCTGTTGGAAACAAGCCTTTAAATAAGGTCTTGTATAATCAACTGTGTACCTTTAGTAACAGCAATTAGTCATCAGTTGATTATTTCTCAAAGGTTCACTACACAGCTAGTATATCAAGTATATTTTACAGTATATGTCAACCAATAACATACATAAAGTACAAATAAGAAAGGCAATCAAGAAAAACAATACGAAAACATTTGCGGAAATCAACTAAATTAAATAGAAAACTAAAGAAACTAATCACAGAACCTGTGATGAAAACTGCAAAGGAATAAACAAAACAAATAACGCCACAGTGTATAATTATAAAGGGTGTATAAAACTAAATTATAGGACAGGGTAGATCTACAAATACGAACAAATCAAAACAAAACTGAAGAACAGAAAAAATATTCGGTATATCCTATACTAGACACCTGATGCGTGATGCCATATGATGATGGATGGTATCCGCATGTCTGGTTTTGTGTGGTGTGCAGATGTGTTCAGGCAAAACAATGTTCATACAAAAATAACAGGGCAATCCACATAGGACGTCAGTAAACTCACGACGTATAAAGTCAATGATTCTTGTAACAGCCGTTGACGTTTTTCTTCATTATTTATTGTGGACGCCACAGTGACAAAATGGTTACGCGAATATGTAGGCACATCAAACAGTCATTTTCACAGCAACATTCAATACAGCAATAGACGGTAGACAGCATTACAATGATGAGTCAGATGCATGTTATATTTCAAAGTGCTGTAAATGTAGTCAGGTGAAAAACTCCATCCTTTTCTATAACAGCCAGGAGATAACCAGATGTATGAGATCAGTCCACTCTCCTTAGTTTGACTTCAGCAAGACAGACACGTCTGCCGAAGTATAAATAATGTCCTCAAAAATATCCTCTAGATAATAAAGGTTTTTCAAACCTAGTTCATTTAACAAAGTAGCAAGTAATGGTCCTTGGAACCTGCATCAACCGATGCAGCACAATACAGCGACATGTGAGCTAGGAAAACATCTCGTGACGACGACTTTCGAAGACAGGCTATGAACCAGAAATCGTTCACGACCAAAAATCGATAGAGTTAATGAAAATGTTAATTTACCTTGCCTTCCGGAAATACACAGAAATATTATGCCTCCCGGCATGTGCAAATACACTAGAGGTATTATCTCGAATAAACGAAATATCCATAAGAGGACTCTCACATTCCTGACAGAACAAAAAAAATAGCGGAGATCCCCTCTTCAACGAGGCATCTCTTTCGCCATTCCAAATCGCTCACTCCACTAGTGGTGGGCGGAAACCGATCGACCAAGAAGCAAGACAAGTCATGCGCAGTCCAGCGCAAAATGACCGCAGCTCAAAACTTAACTGCATTCGATACCAACGCGAGAAGACAAATGCTTACCGAGAAAAGTGACTATAAATTTCAAGCAGTTGTTGCCCTTGCGTTATAAAATAGATATTGAAATAAAACGATGTTGCGAGAATTTATCACGCAACATATCACCACCTCCTCCCGATAAAAAAAAAAATGTGGAACATATTTTTTTTTCAATATCAAAGAGCATGCGTTAAGCGGCTCAAAACGCACGAATTATGCGCTGATAATTAACTAAATTGCCAAACAATAGGCTAATTATAGAGTGTCTGGTGAGGATATACCTCAACAGAAAAATAAATATGTCTCAAAAAATATTCACATCGGGGAGGTGTCACCAACACACATCACGTTAGCATGTAAACACAATATACGTATGCAAGTTACTATAATCATCATTAAACAGCATACTCTAATATTGTCTTTAAAAATGGATGTACAAATCTGATAGGAAAATTTAAATAGTACATTCTTTGACATGTAATGACATAAGTACATAGTAAAGTTAAACTACATGACGATCCAGGACATATGCTCTGGTATTCCGAGGGTAAGTACACAATCTAGAACTCGTCATGCTTGATACTAGTAAGGTAAGTCCTCAGCTCAACAATGACATTCTGAGAAAGTACAAGCAATATAATGCTAATTAATAACTAATATGCTTCATAAGGTACAATACATTATTAATAATTGTGGCTGTTTAGTAAACTAACGGCCCTTATATTAACTACTCAGTCTTCCTCTATCATCTTAAAAAACGAACAGAAGAAGATGACAACAAAGCACGATAGTGTGTACATATAAAGTGAGTACAGATGTGCTAATCTATTGTAGAAATATAGGTGTGTTATGACTCTGTAATATATGGAAATATAGGACAGAAGTATTAGTTGGAGTCATGTGGGCATCTAGACAAAATGTCAGCCATCACATTATCCGCACCACGGATAGCTCGTACCGTGAAGTGAAAAGGTTGAAGAGCTATAGCATATCGAGTGGATCTCGAACTCTTCAAACTCTTAGTCTGAATAGCTGTAAGAGCTTTCTGATCAGTCTCTTGAATGAAATGTGCGCCCAGGAGGAATCTTTGTAGTTTTAGAATTGACCAAACCATCGCTAACAACTCACGGTCTAAAACCGAGTAGTTCCTCTCTGCCGCATTTAGTTTTCTAGAAATGTACATAACAGGATGCAGAGTATTTGCATATTCTTGCATCAGTACTGCTCCAATCCCAGTGGATGAAGCATCACTCCGAAGAACAAAAGTCCTATCAAGAGTAGGTAATCTTAAGATGGGAGGAGAAGAAAATATATTCTTGATTTGGTCTAGTGAAGATTGGCATTCTTCAGACCAACGGACCAGATTAGGCGAACCTTTCTTCAACAATGTTGATAGAGGTGCCATGATCGAAGATAAATTTGGAATAAATCTCCCATAAAATTGAATTAAACCTAAGAGACTCCTAACTTGTTTCTTCGTTTTAGGAACAGAGATGTTCAGTATTTTGGAAGTATTGTGGTCTTCTGTCTTCAAGAGACCATGACCAACACGATGACCCAGGAAAGAGATTTCACCAAAACCAACAAAAGCTTTAGAAGGTTTTGCTGTCAAATTATTCTCACGTAGAGTGGACAGTAAGTCATATAACCCTAAATAGTGATCTTCCCAGGTATCACTGAAGAGACAGATGTCATCTAAGTATGCGATGACATCCGAACGATGTGACAGAATTCGACGCATCATGCGAACGAAAGTGGCAGGGGCGTTCATGAGACCAAAAGGCATAACATTCCATTGAAATAGACCCCTAGGTGTAGAAAAAGCAGTAAGAGGTTTGGCATGCTCTGCTAAAGGCACTTGCCAATAACCTTTAGACAAGTCAAGTTTAGTGAAGAATCTAGAATTAGAAAGTCTAATCAGTAGATCTTCTAACAAAGGCATCGGTTCAGCGTCGAACTTTGTGACCTGATTCAATTTGCGATAATCAACGCAAATTCGTATGTTCTTATCCTTCTTCCGGACAATAACCATGGAAGAAGAATATGGTGAAGTCGATGGTTCAATTATATTTTATTGAATCATTTCATCCAATTCCTTTTCCACTTGCGACTGAAAGTGTATAGGAATAGGATACGGCCTAACCCTAATTGGATTATTGTCGGTAAGAATTATGTCATGTTCTATGACATCTGTGTGTCCAGGAATGTCAGTGAGAACATCCTGAAATGTTTGTAACATCGACGAGACTTGTCGATGTTCGTCACCAGAAAGATTAGGAGAAACAGAAACGTTTTTCCAAGATTCCGTGGAATGTAATGGAACCACTGGAAGGGGAAGGTTGACATCAGAGAAGGTAGCTTCCTCATCCTGAATGACAGACAGGGATGAATAATGACCGTGAGGTGCAGGAGCATCATCCGTTGCCTGGAAAATAGGCAGCAAATAGTCCGGACGTTCGTGAAATTCCGAAAGCATGTTTATGTGGAAAGTTTTATGCTTTCCATCAATATCGACCACATAGTCAACATCGGAAATCCGAGAGACTATTGCATACGGACCTTTCCATGCAATAAGAAGTCTATTTTCCCTACTGGGGAGTAGGACGAATGCTTTGTCACCTGGACAAAGTTGTCGTAGACATCTATTCTTGTTAGCAAACTGCCTTGCCTTCTCTTTAGCAATTTCTGATGAAGCAGTTGCTAGTTTACATGTCTCAATGATCTTTTGTCTAAGAGCAATGACATACTCATATGAGGATTGAGTTTCATCGCTAATATCATCGGCAGTGATGAGATCGTGTAATAAAGACATAGGGCCGCGTGGACGCGCGCCAAAGACAAGTTCGAAGGGAGAAAATCCTGTGTGTTCATTAGGGACTTCTCTATAGGCAAAGAGAGCCGCGGGTAAAACCCTGTCCCAATCTTGAGGATGATCTTCAGTTATCTTACCAAGCAAAGTCTTGAGCGTTCTATTCAGACGCTCAACTAACCCATTAGACATAGGATGGTAGATACTACTGAGAGATCGTTCAATATGTAAGGTAGACATTACCTGTGACATAGTGTCAGATATGAGTTGAGTGCCATGGTCTGATAATATTTCTCTGGGGAACCCCAAGCGAGAAAATATCAACCAAAGAGCATCTGCGATATCTGTAGTAGATATGCTCTTAAGAGGAATAGCCTCTGGCCAACGTGTGCACATATCGACACATGTAAGGATAAACTGATGTCCTCTAGCCGACTTGACCTTAAAAGGGCCAATAATATCTATGGCCATTTTCTGAAACGGCCGAATAGGAATGTCAGCAGCCTGGATAGGCGCAGCATGTCGTGGTCCTCTAGATTTGACCTCCTGACATACCTTGCATGATCGGCAGTAAATACGAATGTCCTTATTGACAAAAGGCCAAAAGAAAGCCGCAAGGACTCTCGACTTCGTACGGGCAAAACCCATATGTCCAGCACATTGCGAGTCATGAGCATGTTGTAATATTTGGACTCTCATGCTCTTGGGAACAAGAATTTGCGAATGTGCCGACGTAGTCGAATCTTGTACCATACGTACAAGTACGCCGTTTCTCATTGCAATCCAAGATTTTCTATTTGTATCCTGATTCGGATCACCTTTCTTCGCAAGAACGAAGAATTTTTTTAAAGAAGGATCTTCTTCTTGCAATTTTATGAAAGAGTCACGAGTGATTACTAAGTGACTATCTTGGCTATCAACTTCATTATCACTATTCAGTGAAGTTTCGGGTGTTTGTAGAGCTTGTGCTCTTGTAACTACTGCATTTGTAGCTTGCATGTTATTATCTTCCCAAGCAGCAATCTGCTGTGGGGTACACTCCCTAACTCCGTGAATACGACCAATAATAAGGTCCGCAATAGGATTAGGTAAGAGACAAGCATGCACATCTCCAGTAAAGAAAGGAGTGGCAATGCGAATTACAGCAGTAGGATATTTTTCTAGAGTGCCGCCAAATGTGACACATTTAATAACCCTTCCTGTAGCACAAGATGGATCTACAAGCGATTGTCTAACACCAATAGTGGTGCATCCGGAATCGAAAAGTAGTGAGACCGGAGTATCATTAACAAGACCCTTATGTAGGATTAAAGAACCCCTCCCGTCATGCGCAACAGCAGCAGGAAGAGCGGGAAGTGGGTGACCACAACTCAAAGTAGTTATGGTACCCGGTTCGAATAAAGTACTGCATTGGGGGCATTTGTTTGCTCTCTCAAAGTCAAAAGCAGAACCAGTGACAGCGTCAAAGTTTTTACTATCAACAACATGATTACAGGCTCCCTCAGTTTCCTGCTGATATCTCTTTTTTTGTGTGTTGAGATCTACCCCGACTATTATTACCTCTGAAGTTATCAAAGTTATTATTATCTCTGCAGTTATTATTGTCTCTATTGTAATTGTTATCCTGGTTCGAATTCCAGTTTCCACGATTACTATCATGTTCACATTGATGCGAACATCTATTTGTTTGGTTCTGAGGTCTTCGGCAGGAATAACCTCTATTACCATATCCTCTTTTGAAATGCTTATAATTATTAGGGTGATAGTAACGAGTACTATCAGGTTGTCTCCAATTCTTCGAAGAAGAATCACCATGAAATTGATTTCCATGATTTTGACAGAAATTACCGCTACTCTTTCTATCAAAATTTTGTTGGAATCTACGAGCAAAGTTTTGGCCATACGGAGCTGCCGAAGCAACTGGTAAACCTTCTTTCACCTTAGAGTTACCCATGGTTATGTGTGGGTGCGCAGTTACGTATTGGCAACAGAAATCTTCCATTTCTTTTATTGTTTTAGGTTTACGTTCATGAAGGAAAGCAAGGAAAGACTCATTGACAGACGACATGACTTTGTCTCTAAGTATTAAGTCCATAAGTCCTTCATAAGTTTTTTCCGTCTTAGATAGTTCAACCCATCGTGAGAAAGTAATGCGTATTCTTGCAATAAACTCGGAGAATTCAACTCCATTTTCAGGTAACATGTTTTTAAATTGTAGACGATAGCCGTCTTCGTTAAGCTGATATTTCTTTAACAAAGCGGCCCTGACAACCTCATAATTGTTCTTGTCAGGTTCATCCACCATATTTAATATACTTAGAGCTTTACCTGTCAGTATCCCTGATAACTGATAAACATATTTTTGCTTTGTCTATGTTATGAGCTGTACATGCTTGTTCAAATCTGTCCAGATAGAACATTATGTCATCACTGGAAGGACTAAATGTTGGTAACTTAATCTTAAAAGTATCATTATTAGCCTTCCCAGAAGATGAACCCTTGTTTGAATCATTACCATTACTCATGCTCGTCAATTTCAATTTTTCCAACTCTAAAGCTAAGACCTTTTCTTCATGTTCCATTTTTGCTTTCTCTTTCCTCTCATCAGACTCTCTCTGTAATCTTCTTTCCTCAGCCTGAGCCTCTATTTGAAGTCTTTTATTTTCAGCCTCTTTTTCAAGTCTTTTATTCTCAGCCTCTTTTTCAAGTCTTTTATTTTCAGCCTCTAGCTGGAGTTTTCTTTCCTCAGCTTCTGATTCCCTTTTTTGTTTTTCCATTTCCATTTGGAATCTCTTTTCATCCACCTGCATCTGCAGTTTCTTTTGTTCAGCTTCCATCTGCAGTTTCTTTTGTTCAGCTTCCATTGCTTTATCATATCGAGCAGTTGCAAATTCTTCTAACTTATCACCAGTCTTCCCAAGCAATTTACCCTGCTCAATAAAGTGCTCAAATGTAGACATGATGAGTAATATATAAGTCCAAAACCTGAAATAATTAACTAATTTATTTCAAACCTAAGTGTAACAAGTCTTAATTAAGCACTTGTATATTCACATCACATTATATTATCCCAGTCTCTGTGGGAAACAAGTCTCCAATCAAAGAACTTGTATATGAAATATCAACAATCAATTCTTGATCATAAGTGCACTTCTCATTCAATAGTGCACGACACTATTCATCATTCATTTATCATCAGTGTAGTAGTAACAGTGCATTAGCATAGCCCATTAACTAATTACTATAACTGTAAACAATGACTATGTAAACACATGCAGAATGTAAACATTGAAAATGTAAACAATACAAACAATGTAAACAATAACAATGTAAACAATAACAAAGATCAGCAACAATACAAAAACGTTCGCAGAAATCAACTAAAAATAAAGCAGAAATTAATGAAATATCACAAAAAATGTGACGATATCTGCGATAGAATTAAACAAAATACATGACACCACAGTGTATAAACAAAAATGTTGTATGAAACTAAATTATAGACAAGAGTAGGCTAACAAATACAAACAAATCAAAACAAAACTAAAGAATGCGAAATAATAACGAAAACAATATTAAAACATGTCATCACAGCTAACATAAATAGCAACAGAAGTCGCTTAGCAAATTCCAGTATTGGAAATTTGCAAACCCTACAGAAAACGCTCACAATAGACGACCTCTATGACGTGGCATAATCTAACGGAGACACCACCCAACCGAGAACCCGCTGAAATATAAACATATAAATATACGCATAACATATAAACATATAACATATAGAATGAGATGATACACAGAAGACTCAGCAGAAGTATAAGGGCACAGTTTACATACAAACAGGCCACTTAACTTATAGGCTTCCAATCGTAGAACAGCAGAAAAACGGATGTCAATCAACGTCCTAAAGAGCGAAGCTCCAACGATGATGGCACATCTGAACTGCTTCCACTGCTAACACGATGGTACAAGAGCTTCTGAAATACTGTGTGTTGAGTTGTTTCGGCACTTGACCTTCTAATCCAAAAGTAAGTTGATGGAAATCGGTACTTGGCCTTCTTCAGAAAACAACCCGTTTCAACCGGCACTTGACCTTCACAAAAACGACAGCTCTGGAACCTTGACAGCAGCAACTTGCTTGACTTGCGTAAAAGATAACAGCAGTCCGAGTTATCCGGCAACATGTAACAACGCCGGGTACTGTCAAATTCTTGTTTCCGTCAAAAAATTGAAATTTTGACTTTTACCGGGCAACGCCGAGTACTTTGAAAATTTTGAAGATGTTGACTGTATTGAAGAATGTTAATTTCTTGAAGGATGTTGATGAATTCTTGTTGAAAATGAAGTGGGTAAGGGACCCCGTGTTTGCTGGTACCAGAATCAAACCAGCTTATGGCCACCAAATGATGCGTGATGCCATATGATGATGGATGGTATCCGCATGTCTGGTTTTGTGTGGTGTGCAGATGTGTTCAGGCAAAACAATGTTCATACAAAAATAACAGGGCAATCCACATAGGACGTCAGTAAACTCACGACGTATAAAGTCAATGATTCTTGTAACAGCCGTTGACGTTTTTCTTCATTATTTATTGTGGACGCCACAGTGACAAAATGGTTACGCGAATATGTAGGCACATCAAACAGTCATTTTCACAGCAACATTCAATACAGCAATAGACGGTAGACAGCATTACAATGATGAGTCAGATGCATGTTATATTTCAAAGTGCTGTAAATGTAGTCAGGTGAAAAACTCCATCCTTTTCTATAACAGCCAGGAGATAACCAGATGTATGAGATCAGTTCACTCTCCTTAGTTTGACTTCAGCAAGACAGACACGTCTGCCGAAGTATAAATAATGTCCTCAAAAATATCCTCTAGATAATAAAGGTTTTTCAAACCTAGTTCATTTAACAAAGTAGCAAGTAATGGTCCTTGGAACCTGCATCAACCGATGCAGCACAATACAGCGACATGTGAGCTAGGAAAACATCTCGTGACGACGACTTTCGAAGACAGGCTATGAACCAGAAATCGTTCACGACCAAAAATCGATAGAGTTAATGAAAATGTTAATTTACCTTGCCTTCCGGAAATACACAGAAATATTATGCCTCCCGGCATGTGCAAATACACTAGAGGTATTATCTCGAATAAACGAAATATCCATAAGAGGACTCTCACATTCCTGACAGAACAAAAAAAATAGCGGAGATCCCCTCTTCAACGAGGCATCTCTTTCGCCATTCCAAATCGCTCACTCCACTAGTGGTGGGCGGAAACCGATCGACCAAGAAGCAAGACAAGTCATGCGCAGTCCAGCGCAAAATGACCGCAGCTCAAAACTTAACTGCATTCGATACCAACGCGAGAAGACAAATGCTTACCGAGAAAAGTGACTATAAATTTCAAGCAGTTGTTGCCCTTGCGTTATAAAATAGATATTGAAATAAAACGATGTTGCGAGAATTTATCACGCAACAACACCTCACCAACCGCCCACGACATAGACACACAAATAATATGCAAACATGTAAAAATTAAACATAAATACATATATGTCATATAAATGCATATAATATAATGACATGTGTTGTAGAAGTGTCTGCAGAGAAGGCTCAGTATTACATTAATATGGTTCACTTTAATAAACAATAGCTTTCTGTTTTAAATTATTACACAGTTCAGCAATATGCAAAACACAAGAAGATCCACCGTTGACGTGTAGACTTCTCAGTTCGATAGTACTTCTCATCAACACAGTTAAATATTCACTTGTAAACAAACTTGCTGTGCTACGCTATCTGTTCTATGTAAACACCTTCTGTTAACGAGCGCTGACCTATTTACAGCATACGATCAATAGGGCAGGTCATGCTGACTTCAACTGTAGAGTTGTACTGCTTGTGTGTCGTAACAGGCCACAGGAAATTGTCTGGTCTCAGTAGCTGACTTCTCAAAATGTCCATTGTGCAGATTGACCCAGGAAACTGGCCTACCAGTTGATAAATGCTCTTTCGTGTATGCTTGGGTAAAGTGCCACCACATTGATAAGATGTTGTACTAGTAGTTGTTAGACATCACATTGATAAAGCTTTTCCAGTCACAATGTTCGGTACATAGGTCAGGTTACCGACTGTTGGGGCCCTGACAAGGTGTACTGTTAATTGTGTATATACTGATGCAATGGGTGAGTGTGAACATCAATAATGACAAACGTGAATGGATGATAGTTCGACAGGTGCACAGGTCACTCACTCCAATCACAGGTGGAAGTCAAGGATGGCTGGATTACTGTGGTCGTTTCATATTATTTAATAGGACGTACACATGGACAGTACGAGCATCGTTACAGGGACACAAGTCGACATAAACAGCATAGTGTTGATCAATGGTCTACCATCATAAACTAGCATTCATGTTGAATAACATTGCAATGGAACATCTGTATACAAGCACTTAGATTTCCATTGTTTATAAATACAATCATCAGGCCTTACTGACCGAGCATGTCAGTTAATAAATACTGTTCAAACTTGACTCCTAAACAGGACCTCTTTCTAGCGAAGATTCCTTTAGGTAAATTACAGCAAATCTATGTGAAGATAATGTTAACCCACTAGTATTGGGTTTTCTTTATAACTGTGATCTCTTAATCATCACCTGATAAAAAGGAGGCATTCCCGTTCTCTGATTGATGATCGGCAATAAGTAGGATTCCAAAATAAATAGAGTTTCAAAATGGCTTCTGGTTCCCTGTTGAGCATCGCTCACTATACGGATGTATAGCAAATCTTCAATCGAATCTTTGTTCATCAATAATAAATGATTCTATAAGAATCAGCATATTCTGTCCTCATAATTGCTGCGTATAAACATATTCAGTGCTGCTAGATAACATGTCGTCCCGACATATACACATAGGTAAATTCATATCGGCGTCTGCCCATCTGAGCCTAGGAATGAAAGAGTTCAGTGAACAGTTCTTTACCTTGCCATACGAAATATACTAGCAAATACAAACACTATCCTGGCGTTACTGGGGAACTCATGGATCTAACAATCCTAGAAGAAACTATCTTCGTCCCCATAATCAATCGACGAGATCACAAACTTTGGACAGGTCTAAGACATGACGTCCCGCCAGGCTCCTTCATCACCGAAAAACTCTCTAACCTATCTTCATGCGCCGATAGCACCTGACCCCAAAGTACAGTACGAGGAAAAATAGTTCCACTTTAACATACAAAGATATCAAGATATAAGACATACTCGTCCTACATAGACAAGAACTACACATAGATTCGGGCAATAGATATTCTGAAGCAAGAACAATCTATTTCTAACCAAACACAGAATAGATCGCTGTAAACCTAGATTCCTACGCTTAGTTCGATCTTCAGGAAAGATACAAGAACCGATAACTCACAGAATGAATACCCATAGCCTAATCTGAGTTCTGTCCCTTTAGACTGAAAATCGTGAAATCGAAGATAAATATATTTTTATCAGACAAATAAATACATTTTACATTTGTATGTGCATTTACAGTAATCTGTGCGCCACACAAAAGAATATGTGCGCAACACCAGGTGTGCTTAACAAGGTGGTAAACTGAATTAAAAGAATGTGGTTCTTTAGATACCAGACGCGAGTAATAAAAAACGATGAAATAGCAAATGGGATGAAAGAGTACAAATGTGGGAGAAAATAAAATAAGAGAGATGTAGGAAAAGATAGAGCGATAAGGCTTTGGCGCTCGTTTATCACAACACTTCATCAATGTGTAGTTATGTCATCAGTAATAAATGTGTTCCAATACAAGTCATCAATCTGTAGTTATGTCATCAGTAATAAATGTGTTCCACTACAAGTCATCAATCTTTCCAATACAAGTCATCAACCTGTAGTTATGTCATCAGTAATAAATGTGTTCCACTACAAGTCATCAATCTGTAGTTATGTCATCAGTAATAAATATGTTCCAATACAAGTCATCAATCTGTAGTTATGTCATCAGTAATAAATGTGTTCCAATACAAGTCATCAATCTGTAGTTATGTCATCAGTAATAAATGTGTTCCACTACAAGTCATCAATCTGTAGTTATGTCATCAGTAATAAATGTGTTCCAATACAAGTCATCAATCTGTAGTTATGTCATCAGTAATAAATGTGTTCCACTACAAATCATCAATCTGTAGTTACGTCATCAGTAATAAATGTGTTCCACTACAAGTCATCAATCTGTAGTTATGCCATCAGTAATAAATGTGTTCCACTACAAGTCATCAATCTGTAGTTATTTCATCAGTAATAAATGTGTTCCAATACAAGTCATCAATCTGTAGTTATGTCATCAGTAATAAATGTGTTCCAGTACAAATCATCAATCTGTAGTTATGTCATCAGTAATAAATGTGTTCCACTACAAATCATCAATCTCGCTATCTTTCAGCTTCATGTGCAGTATTACCGACGGTCAGTTCACTCAGCCTTATATATCCTATGCAGTCTGTTCAAGCTCTTTGCATGTCTTCTCTATCCCTTGTTTATAATGTATCCAATTCTTGTTTCTATGTGTTTTAGGGTCTCTCTCTCTTTTTCTGTCTTCCTCTATTTTTTTTTTCTTACCTGAGAATTCCAGAATGGCATTGTAATGCAAAACAAACACTGAGACGTATGCGCTGGTGATTTGCAATGCATTTACGTTCTAATGTTATATTCCGAAAGCTGATCCTATCTATCTATCTATCTATCTATCTATCTATCTATCTATCTATCTATCTATCTATCTATCTATCTATCTATCTATCTATCTATCTATCTATCTATCTATCTATCTATCTATCTATCTATCTATCTATCTATCTATCTATCTATCTATCTATCTATCTATCTATCTATCTATCTCTATCTATCTATCTATCTATCTATCTATCTATCTATCTATCTATCTATCTATCTATCTATCTATCTATCTATCTATCTATCTATCTATCTATCTATTGTCTGTCTGTCTGTCTGTGTCTGTCTGTCTGTCTGTCTGTCTGTCTGTCTGTCTGTCTGTCTGTCTGTCTGTCTGTCTGTCTGTCTGTCTGTCTGTCGGTCGGTCGGTCGGTCGGTCGGTCGGTCTGTCTGTCTGTCTGTCTGTCTGTTTGTCTACCTACCTACCTACGTACCTGTCACAACAAACTAACTCAAGATCTAAACAAACATCACAACAAACTAGCTCGAGATGTAAACAAATATCACAACAAAACTAACTCAAGAACTGAAGAAACATCACAACAAAAATAACTCAAGATCTAAACAAACATCACAACAAAACCAACCCAAGATCTTAACACATATCTCAACAAAACTAACCCAAGATCAAACAAACATCACAACAAAACTAACCCAAGATCTAAACAAACATCACAACAAACTAACCCAAGATCTAAACAAACATCACAACAAAACTAACTCAAGAATTTAAAAAAAACATCACGACAATAACTAACTCAAGAACTGAAGAAACATCACAACAAAAATAACTCAAGATCTAAACAAACATCCCAACAAAACTAACAGAAGATCTAAACAAATATCACAACAAAAATAACCCAAAAACTGAACAAACACAAGGACGTCTATTATTATAAAAATATTCACAGACCTGGCACCAATTTTGCTACATAAACTAGGGCATTGTCGTTTCTCATCACAATATTGAACGGAAGAGGTTTATTGACTGAAATTTCACGGTGCCGGAACAAATCTGAGACAAGTGCCAAGATGGCATTGTTCTATTCAGAAACAGTTTGTGAAATTGAAGCATGTCTGGACTTGTCTTGATGTTCCACTGACTGACAGTGGGAGACGGAAAACAGACTTAGGCTCAGTAATACTTGTAGAGGATAATGAGGACGAAAATAAGCATAAGAACAGTATCATATTAACAAACAAACAAAATAATGCAAACAATAACTTCCACCATTATTAAATACAACATGGATTGGATTTCAATTAAAAAACAATAAAAGGAGTGAGGATGGCAGCAATATAATTGGGCTCCATGAAGAAACCTGGGATAAAGTGTTTCACCTGCTGCTGGTTCAGTGGTGTTTGCTGTATCAACTTGTCTTATCTTGTGACATTGCTACAACGCCGTAAGGAACATACCGTTTATACTCAAGCATAAGTCGAGAAATTTGGACCCTTTTCGGACCTTAAAAAACGTTTCCCCGACTTATATCCGAGTTAAATAATGAAAAAAAAAGATTTATGAAACCAGCAAGTGTTGCCCCCGTACTCCCTGCCTTTACCACTGCAAACCGGTATCCTTCAGATATTTATTATCAACAGGTTGAGAATTGGATACTCAGGCTAGTCTGACATTCTACCCTCCCTTTCATCTTTTATACTGAATTCATTTATTCTCACATGCATTTGACATGTAATTTGGGCGATTTCACTCGTTTTAAACGGGAAAAGGGTTAAGGTGGAAGTGAAAAAGATTTGCAGAACGAATAGGAAATTCTACTGTAATGCGAGAATTCGGAATCGATCAAAGACTCTTTCGACTTCTAATCGGGTCTTTTATTTTGGACGGATTTTAAGTCTTGAAGTCTAAGAGTCGACTTATAATCTAATCGAATTGTACTGGAGTATATACGGTACTTTTAGGAAGTATAACCATTTCATTAGAAAGTTACTCAATGCCCAAATTAATTTGTCCTGATATAAGTATATACTGAATAAGTATAGCAAGCAGGTGGGTCTGAACATCAGTCTAAAGAAGACAGAGGTCATGACACTGAATCTGGTCAGTCCTGAGCCCATAACAATAAGGAACCAGAGGCTGGAACAGGCGGAAACATTTACATACCTAGGATGCATAATAACACCAGACGGTGGAACAAGCAAAGACGTCAACAGAATGAATAAAGCGAGAACAGCCTTTGCTATTCTAAACAACATCTGGAAGTTCTCTCAGTTCTGCACAAACATCAAATTAAGATTATACGAGAGCTGTGTACTTTCTGTGCTTCTCTATGGTTCAGACTGCTGGAGAGTAGCAGAGAAGGAAATGTCGAAATTGTTCTTCAACACATTCCGGCTAAGGAAAATTCTCCAAATCTTTTGGCCAAATTCCATCACCAGCTAAGAACTACTACATTCACATCATATTAGCAGGCAAACGCTGTAATTGGGTTGGCACGTCCTCAGAAGAGATCCCGATGCCATCACAAGGACAGCTAAGCTTTGGACTCCTCAAGGAAAACGAAAGAGATGCAGACCAAAAACAACTTGGCGGAGAACTGTGGAGGCTGAGATGCAAAGGATGAATCATAGCTGGAGTACTGCACGAAGGATGGCCGCCGACAGAACAAAATGGAAGCAGTTTGTTGTTGCCCTACAAGACGCCACTTGGCGTGATGGCCACTGACTGCTTTGACAGGCGGCTAAGGATCTAAGAAGAAGCAGATGCCATATAAGTTTGTCAATGTTTTTATTTGTGATGTGTGAGACGGTGTAACGTATGTGTGTTTATGTGTGTTGTTGTTGTCAGTGTTTGTAGCTGCTTGTGTGTGTGTGTGTAAGGAATCTCATAAATCTGTGTGTCCTCACATGATTCAGACATAGTCTGTGTGGGTGTGCATGAATGGGTTAGCGTGATTGCATCGTTCAAACATAGTGTCGTATTTTTTTATAGGTATTTAAGATATAATTTGGTCCCGTCTGAATAAAACTAGAACAGGTGGTAACTCAGTGAGAGATGCGGTAAAGGAATAGATTTCACGAGTGAAAATGGTGAAAAAGGTAGAGTCTGTCCCTGGATTTTGAGAAGATCCTCTATAGTCCAGCCTATCTCTACAACAGAACTTTGTCAGACAGTATACCTATATATATATATATATATATATATATATATATATATATATATATATATATATATATATATATATATATATATATACGAGGGAAGGTCAAAAAGTAATGCCTCCTATTTTTTTTTATCTATGTAAATACTGCATCGGTGTGCAATTTGTAAATTTAGCAGGATTCCTCAAACACTCTTCTGCACTGTATAACATTACCAAAATGTTTCAGTAACAAGTGGCACCACTGTAACAGTTTAAAAATGGCTGCCAAAGACGTTCGGTTAAAACAACGTTATGTCATAGAATTCCTCAATGCTGAAGGCGAGACCCCAATTCGCATCCACGAACGTTTGAAGAATGTTTATGGAGATTCAACAGTGGATGTTAGCACTGTCCGACGTTGGGTACATCGTTGTGACGAAGCTTAAGTATGTCAATCCTCAATGGCTGACGCAAAACGGACTGGCCGTCCGTCTACCGCAGTGACTCCACACAACATTCATCGAGTTGATGGCATCATTCGTGGTGACCGTCGGGTAATACTGGATGAACTTTCTTCCATGTTGTCCATTAGTAAAGGCAGTGTCCAGAACATCATTAAAGACCTGGGTTATTCAAAAGTTTGTGCACGGTGGGTACCAAGAATGTTGACCGAAAGACATAAAGAAACAAGGAAAACTATAGCCATCAACCTCCTGCACCGTTACGAAACTGAAGGAGAAGAGTTTTTATCGAATATTGTGACAGGTGATGAGACTTTGGTTCATTTTTGTTAAACCAGAATCCAAGAGGCAGTCAATGGAATAGCATCACACAACATCGCCGACAAGAGAGAAGTTCAAAAGTTCACCATCTGTAGGGAAAGTTATGGCCTCCGTGTTATGGGATGAGAAGGGTGTGATTATTCTCGACTTCTTGGAACAGGGAAACACGGTGAATGCAGACCGTTACATTGAAACTTTGAAGAAGCTTAGAGGTCGTCTTCGGCGACTTTACCCATTAAAAGATCAGAGAACTGCACTACTGTTGCACGATAATGCCACGCCACACACCGCTAAACTCACCATTGATGCGATTGCAGAATTTGGCTCTACATTATTACCACATCCCCTTACAGTCCCGATCTTGCACCTTCTGACTTCCATCTGTTTGGACCACTGAAAGAAGATCTTCGCGGACATCACTTTGAGGACACCGAGACCCTTAAACGCGCCGTACGCCAGGGGTTTAGGACAAAAGACAAATTTTTACCTTGCGGGGATGCATGCCATTGTGAGAAGATGGACAAAAACTGTAACAAATAACGGAGACTACATTGCGAAATAAATTTTTGAAGTTCAGACTTGGGGTTACATTTCAATGTGAATTTTATCTGTTTTCTTGCCTATTGAATGAAATTAAAAATTACGAGGCATTACTATTTGACCGTCCCTCGTATATATATATGTGTGTGTGTGTGTGTGTGTGGTTTGGGGTGTCAGGTATTGGTAGTACCTCTGGTGAAGGAGCTGTCATGCCCTTTTCAGGGCAGCTCGGCCACCTTTGGTCCAAACCTGGCATCCAGCTCTCACCTGTGGCTCCTCGTAGCTGTCAGCATGCGACAGCGGCCACCCCCCGGGCAACGGCTTTGACAGGCCGGCTAAACTAGGTGAGGGTAGCCGACTGGTTATAAACATTCGGTGAGTTAGGGACTGCCTACCCATGCATGCGAAGGCTGGATTCGATAGACTGCGCGGAAGAAACCATCTATTGGTTCAACGGGCATGACGGCGATTACCAGCAACGCGCTGTGGAGCGTAAGGAGCACGGCGAGGCACGTAGAACGCCCTGGTCATCCACTGCATCCTGTGTTGTCTCCAGTCGTCTCGATAATATCTTGCCACTGGAACAGATAACTCCGGACGAGAGAGTGAGGATGACGATTAGCGCAACTCTTCCTCACTTTAATCCAATTACGGCGCAAGCCACAGCCTGAGACAGATACATACAGACACTACACTCAAAGACCTGTGGCGATGGGGGAGTGGCGAACCAGAAAGTGTGGATATACTCAAGCTGCATGCGACAGCGGCCACCCCCCGGGCAACGGCTTTGACACACAGGGAGGGCTCAGCCACTAGGGTCGTTTTCTCGCTCGGTGCAGTTTGACTGCCTACCCATGCATGCGGCTGGATTCGATAGATCGCGGAAGCAGCCAACCATGACGGGCGACTGTGGCAGCCACTCTTTAGGCACGTAGAACGCCTCTGCTCACCTCCATGGCATGAGGAAGGGGCTAGAAAATCTTGCCCTGAACAGATAACTCCGGCGAGAGAGTGAGGATGCTTCAACTCTTCCTACTCAATTACGGCGCAAGCCACAGCCTTGACGCACTACACTCAAGGGTATCCCCAATCATGGGGGAGTTCGAACAAAAAGTAAGATATAAAAAAATGCACACAGGTGCTTCAGGCCCTTCGCTGGCACTTGGAACGTGCGAGATCCGGCAGCCCCCTGAGCGACTGAGCAGCCCTCTTTAGGATCACTCTGCTCACCTCCATGGCATGAGGAAGGGGCTAGAAAAGGTGCCCTGAACATAGCCTGCTTCAACCTACTCTGACCAGCTTGACGCGGCTGGAGGGTATCCCAATCATGCGTTCGAACAAAAAGTAAGAAAAAAAATGAAGGTGCTTACCTTCTGCACGTGGAACGTGCGAACACTACTCGACAATACCCTGACCGACAGACCTGAAAGAGGGACTGCACTTGTGGCCAAAGAACTGGCGCGCTATAATGTCGATATAGCAGCTCTAAGTGAGACGCGACTACCAGAAGAAGGTCAGATTACTGAAATTGGAGGTGGCTACACATTTTTATTGGAGTGGCCGGGACAGCAAGGAACGGCGTGAGGCTGGTGTTGGATTAGCCATTAAATCTCATATCGTACGAAAACTTGTCAAATCTCCTAAGGGCATTAATGATCGCCTAATGACCCTTCATGTCCCACTAGGAAGCAACAGAAGTGCCACACTGATCAGTGCATATGCCCCAACAATGACAAACCCCGAGGAAACAAAAGAAAAGTTCTATGACGAACTTAACTCAATCATCTCATCAGTTCCTAAATCTGAGAAACTTATTATTCTCGGCGACTTCAATGCCAGAGTAGGCACTGACCACAACACCTGGGAAGGAATACTTGGAAAACATGGCATAGGCAAATGTAATAGTAATGGGCTCCTATTACTCAGCCTGTGTGCCACACATGATTTGTCCATCACGAACACCATGTTTCGCCTACCCACTCGAAATAAAACAACATGGATGCACCCCCGATCCAAACAGTGGCATCTCATTGATTATGCCATCACGAGAAGGAGCGACAAACGTGACGTGAGAGTGACCAAGGCCATGTGTGGTGCCGAATGCTGGACTGACCCACAGGCTGATTGTATCAAAACTCAACCTTAACATACAGCCCAAGCGAAGACACCAGAGTCAGAAACCCATGAAGAGGCTCAACGTCACAAAACTTAAAAGCGAAGCAACCGCAGAGAGCTTCTCAAGGGACTTGGACAGCCGTCTGAGGGACGTTGAGCTCGGTCAAACCACTATAGAGGAAAAATGGGCTACTTTAAAGCACATTGTGTACTCTGTAGCCTCTGAGAGCTTGGGATATACAACACGCAAGAACCCTGACTGGTTTGATGAGAATGATGAAAATATTAAAACACTGCTGGCTGAAAAATATCGCTTGCACAGAGACTATCAAAGCAACCCTTCCTCAACATCCAAAAAGGCAGCCTTTACCAATATACGCAGAGTTGTCCAGAATAAGCCCAGGAAGATGCATGATGCATGGCTAAGCAATAAAGCAGACGAGATACAGAGGTATGCAGACAAAAATGACTCAAAGCGCTTTTATGATGCCCTGAAAGCAATTTATGGCCCTCAATCGAATCAATCATCACCGGTCCTAAATGCTGATGGCATGGCATTGCTCACTGATAAAACGCAGATTTTGGAACGCTGGGCACAACACTTCAACGCCATCTTAAATTATCCATCAACCGTCAACGACCAGGCCACTGCAAGCATACCGCAAGTTACAGTCAATGTCAGACTTGACCTTCCACCCAGCATGGAAGAGGTCAAGAAAGCAGCCCTGGAACAGATGCTATTCCTGCTGAGATTTATAAAGCTGGAGGCAGCATGCTGCTGCAGAGACTAACAGACCTCTTCCACTCAGTATGGGATGAAGAACAGATACCACAGGAATTAAAAGATGCCACCATCGTTCACATATACAAGCGAAAGGGAAATCATCAATCATGTGACAACCATAGGGGAATCTCCCTATTATCTATTGCGGGCAAAATCCTGGCTCGAGTCCTGCTCAATCGCTTGACTGTTCATCTCGAATCGCAGGACTTACTTCCAGAGAGTCAGTGTGGTTTCCGAGCAGGCCGCAGGACCGTCGATATGATATTTGCTGCTCGCCAACTTCAGGAGAAATGCCAGGAACAGCACACTGACCTATACACAACATTTATTGACTTGACCAAGGCCTTTGACACTGTCAATAGGGACGGACTTTGGAAAATTATGGCGAAATTCGGCTGTCCCGATAAGTTCATCTCAGTTGTCCGCCAGTTTCATGAAGGTATGATGGCTCGCGTATTGAATGATGGAGAACCTTCTGAACCCTTTCCCGTCACAAATGGTGTCAAACAGGGTTGTGTGCTCGCCCCGACACTATTCAGTATGATATTTGCTGCCATGCTGTCTAACGTTACGCATGACAGTAGCGACGGCATACACATCAGATACAGGACAGATGGGAATCTGTTCAATTTGAGACGATTACAGTCCTTTACGAAGGTGAATGAAACAATGATCTCTGACCTCGTCTTTGCGGACGACCGTGCCCTCAACACCTGCACAGAACTGGAAATGCAGAACAATATGAGGAGGCTTTCTGTAGCGTGTGATGACTTTGGCCTTACCATCAATACGAAGAAATCTGAAGTAATGTTGCAACCTGCTCCTGTGAAATCTTATTGTGAACCAAATATCACAGTAAAGAACCAACGTCTCCAAGTGGTGGACAGCTTCACTTATCTAGGCAGTACCCTTACCAAAGATGCGAATATCGACTCCGAGGTCAACAACAGAATTGCAAAGGCAAGTTCAGCTTTCGGAAGACTAAGAGTAAATGTCTGGGATCGACAAGGAATTAGTGCCGCCACCAAGATAAAAGTATATCATGCAATAGTACTCACTACCCTCCTGTATGCCTGTGAAACATGGACAGTGTATAGCAGACATCTTCTTCTTCGATCCTTAACCACCGACCGTCAAAGCAGTCAGTGGCCATCACGCCTAGTGGCGTCTTGTAGGGCAACAACAAATTGATTCCACTTTGCACGGTCGGTGGCAATCCTTCGTACAGTGTCCCAACTCTGGATTAGGTAAATATAAAGCCTAACAAATAAAATTAATAAAGAGAAGAGCAATGGGAAAATAACAGTGCTGTCACAAAGAATGTACTCGAAATCCCCCTTGTTTTCTGCTTCGTCTGCAAATTGTAACGCTTTCACGTTGATATAAAAGCTTACTGTATTATTACCCGCCTTCTTCAATGAAACGTGTGCTGCATTTCTAAGAAAAACATTGAGACGTACTGCGTAATGACCTAAATTAATCCTAACATTAATTATACTGCGTTACCAAAACGAACGAACAGTTGGACTAAAGGATAAAAAGAGAAGGGAGAGGCAGAAAGCCGAACACTAAACACGCGTCGCGCGGTACACAAATGCTGCCATCACGCGTGTAAGTCTACATGCACTAATTTTTTTTCAGACGGACAGTGATAAAATACACTACCCTTTCCCAGAGTTAGGTTTATAAATCCTAAAAAACTCTTATTAGAAAAGATAACATTAGATGGGTTTACGGTTGAAAACATAACAGTACCCAGACAGCACATCTTCGAAACAGGAGGTAGAAGAAATTGCATATTTTGAACGCAGCCACGTAGCTCTTTTAAATTGGTATATTTGGGTTCCTTAGGGTTTGCTGACAAAGAATATGTAAAACGTTACGCAAATAGTCCAGGAATTAATAAATTATAACCAAAATAAAATATTGGGGATGCCTGACAGCATAAAATCATTTCTGCTCATAAGATTTTTTTTTAACGTGTTTGAAAAAAAATTTACGTTACAGAAATAGCCTACCATGTAAACTCCAAATTGATTGGAGCGCAACAAATGAAAGCCTAACCACGATTGGTCGGGCTATAAATACTATCTTGGTTGTTGGGGGAGACGGGAAAAGGTAACATTTTTTCAAACACTTGTCGAAACGGGGCTCATTGGTCAGACTCGCTGATATACACACTTGGGAGCGTTAGTTCGAAACCACTTGTTTAAAATAGCTTGATAAAGCATCAGTGCGTTGAAGCCAGCATATATTTTGCTAAATAAAAGCCTGGAAGATAAGCAGATGGGAATTTGTGCCAGTTTGTGCCAGAATTCATTGCTAATCAACGTATCTGTGTTTATTCGTATGAATTGTGGTAAGCTTGAACCATTCAATATCTTTTAATGAAAATTGAATGTGAATTGTTGATTTATGCCTGTATATATATATGTGTAGTTCAGTGGCAAACGTGAGGTAAAGCCTGTAACGCTCCAGCCTGAACAGAGGGTGTCGGAGAGAAGTAAAACGGCATGGAATGGCCAAACAGTACACTGCCACCTGGATGATTGACTAGAAAGAAATAATGCTGGAAGTGCAGAGGCGTAGTAACCATTAAGAAGGGTAATACTGGAATAAAGTATTTCAAATGAAGCTGACAGTTGGCCTAATGCTCTGAACTCAATGTTTGTGCTGTGTTGTGATCATCAGTGTAACAAGAGAGTTTAAGTTAGTTATGAAGTAGAAGGTACATCCTTCTTGATTTCAGGGACAGTGGTCTTGATGGTACTGAGCAGCACCTGGTCAGAGCTTTGCTGAATCCAGTGTCGGACAGCATACTCCTTGGTCCTTTTAGCTATCAGTGAGGTGTCTCCAGAGCCCAGAGGAGAATTCGAGCAGAGGAGTCCTTTCCTGCCGCCATCACGCCAGATAAGCTAACTTGGCCAGCTGAGCTCAACATTATGTCCCCTCATCTTGAACTGACTTTTTAAAATTAACATTAAGAGGGGAATTTACTTGTCTTAAAATCAGGAACTGTGAACATCTCCAATACTGGTCCCTAAAGACAAACTATTGAAGTCATGATGACAAATACCAACAGAGCTTTAACAAAACAAAACCAGTATTACCTCATTTTACTACTACACAACTGACACACATAGAACATTTGTAATAATATATGTCACTACAATATTCATATTAAATACATTCTGTACATAACTTGTAATTTAAATTGATTGTGATTCCTGGTTCCCTTGTAGTTGAATCAGGACACATATTCATTCATGCCAGTAATGAATACATATTGTTATTTAAAAGTTTATCAGTGACTCTTTTAAGATATCTTTGTAGAGTGTTATATGTATGTGAGTGTCACAGTGTTGTCAAGAGTAGTGGATTAAATTAAATTGTTTATCTGTCTGTTGTTGTGACTTACACTTCACCATACTCATACCCTAGACACATAACGTAGCATCACACTATTCCAGAATAATTCTGACTGAGATATATAGATATGTGGTAGCAAGTAAGGTTATCTATAATACACTACTCTTAATAGATATAGATACCTTCACAGCTGATCTCAGTCAGTACACTAAGTTCCCTATAAGTATTTATAACATCCCACTTCACCACATATATTGGGGGCTCGCTCTTGGGATTTTGAATCTTTAACTATTAAAAATATTGGGGGTAATTCACTTCAGGGAATATAAGAATTAAAAGGTATCCTTGGGTGGAATTAAATAAGGTTGAGCTCACGGTGCCTGTGTTGTCCATTAGATATATAGTTAGAAATTGAATTGTTGGGTAGACATTATAAAAATTTACCTGATAGACAATGGCGGACCTGGCCAAATTTCGATCTGCTGCGGTTCAGACTGCAAAAGAGTTAGGATTAGATGGGCAAGTTATGGTTGCCTATGTCACAACGGAATGTGACAAATTTATTGAACGCGAAGAAAGAAGATTAGAAAAAGAAGCCGAAAGAAGGTTAGAGGCTGAAAGGGAAATTAAGAAGTTACAATTTGAAGCTGAGGCTGAGACTAAGAGGTTGCAGATTGAGGCTGACAAAGAGGCTAAAGCATTGGAAGCGGAGGAAAGAAGACAAGCTGCAGAAAGGGAAGAGAAGAAATTAGCTGCAGAAAGGGAAGAGAAGAGATTAGCTGCAGAGAGGGAAGCAGAAAAGGAGGAGAAAAGATTACAAAGGGAACATGAGTTACGACTAAGGGAGTTTGAGTTTCAAGGCCATGCTCCTGAAAATGGTGCCAGTCCCTTTGCCTCTGATGCTACGGTTACTCAAGGAGCCTCAACCTCAGCTATGAACTTTCATTTAGATCATTTTGTTGAGAAAGACGATGATATTGAGAGCTATATAAATAGGTATGAACTATTAGCTACCACGTATGGGTTAGAGAGAGAAAGGTGGAGCTTAAAGTTATCTCAGGGACTTCGTGGGGCAGCTTATGAAGTTTTTGCAAAAATGAGCAGAGGTGATCAGGAAAATTATGACATGCTAAAGCAGGCTCTTTTGTTAAGGTATGAAAAGAATGCAGAGTTTTACAGAAAAAAATTTAGGAATGCTAAACTACTGTCAGGTGAAACCTATCACCAGTTCTCTGCACGAATCGAGACATACTTGGAGAAATGGACTTCTCTGGGGAAAACCCAAGATCTTAAGGAAATGGTCCTTATAGAGCAACTAAGAGAGTCCATGGCTCCAGACCTGAGAAAGTTTCTCATGGAACAAGGTGCAGAGAGGCTGGGTGAGTTGCTAAATGTTGCTGAAAGGTATCAAGCAGCTCAAGCAGAGGTAACAGGTAATAAAAAGAAACAGGTGGATAACTTTAGGGCACCACAGAACTTTAATAAATTTGATCCTAGGGATCAAAATAAAGGTAAGCACCAATTTGATAGGCCACGGTATGAAAATAAAAATAAATTCCCACAATTCGATGAAAGGAAATATGATGAAAGAAAATCTTTCAACCAAGGAAAAAGGTGGTGTAAGAATTGTCAGATGGACAATCATGACACTGACCGTTGCAGAAGGAAACCTGTGTATATGGCAACCCTTCAGGTCAGGTCGACCTCAAGACAGGAGGAGGATATTATGTTAGATACCACTCCAGAAGAGATGAGGAAGGCACAGGCTGGGGATAAAACACTCAAGCCTTGTTTCAGAAAATTGTCAACTTGTCATACAACTCCAGGCAAGGGAGATTTTTACATGAAAAACAAGTTGATGTATAGGAAGGCCGGAACTAGATCCCATGGTCACGGACAGCTGGTTCTTCCAAAAAGATACAGGACAGAATTAATAAGGAGCCTACATGTGAAACCAGATGGGGACCATGAGAAAATAGGTACCATCATTCAAAAGGTGGCTCACAATTATTATTGGCCCAAAGCAAGATGGGGACATTGAGAACTTTGTAGAAAGGTGTAGCATAGCACATGAGGGAACACCCACAAGTGGGAACATGGATCAGGACCTGGACACGCCACGGGGCAAAATTAGGCCTGATAATAAAAAGAAAAATAGATTTGATAAAGTGGACCAAATGGAATGGGAAGCCCCTTTTCACGGACAAGCTTCACTTAACTGTTTTACAATGGCCACTATGCGGAGAGTGCAAAAAGATGTCTTACCCCAGGATAAGCCGAAAATCCCTCAATCGGACTTAAACAAACTGGAGGAAGAAGATGTAGAGAGGAAATCTCTCATCAAGAATTTTAAGTGGGGAGAAACCCCAAAAGAAAAATTGGTAGCGGTCGTTTTGTGAATGAAAATTCTGGGAGGAAAAATCATCACTATAAAGCTTCGAGTGGAAGAGACCATACCGGTGCATGGACAAATAGGTCCACACAATTAAAGGTCCATATGTAGCTTTGTTAAGAACGTGGACTGATGAAAAAGGCAGAGGAAAACATTACATCTTCATACCAATATGTGAATGAGCTGACCACTCGGTTGAAAACTGGCTGGAAACTTGCCAATGAAAATTTGAAACAAGCCAGGAAGAAACATGCTGCCTATTATAACAGGAAGGCGAAAGACAGAAATTTGGCTGTGGGAGAGAAAGTACTGCTTCTTTTGCCTGGGAGTCAGAATAAGTTACAAATTGGATGGCAGGGTCCATATACAGTTCTAGAGAAGGTGTCTAGAACAAATTATAAGATAGATAAGAAGGGGAAAGAAAAAATCTATCATGTGAATCTCCTGAAGAAATATTTGGAAAGAGAACATCAGGAAGAGACACACTTGTTGACCTTGTCCATCGCCATGGAGATGAAAAAGGAACCACTTTCATCATTCGAATATCCATTACACCCCTGTGAGACAGCAGCACAGGTGAAAATCAGTACACATTTAACGAAAACTCAGAAAGAGAGAGTGCAACAGGTTCTAAATAATCATGCAGAGGTGTTAACAGACCGACCAGGGCATACAACCTATTGGAATATGATATGAAACTCATAGACTCCACACCTGTCTGTATGAAACCATATTCGATTCCGTTTGCTAAGGAAAAAGCTTTGAAGGAAGAGATAGACTATCTATTGAAGGAAGGAATTATTTCGCACAGTGAGTCTTCGTATAGTTCCGGTGTTGTACTCTTAAGGAAGCCCTCTGGAGAACATAGACTCTGTATAGATTACAGGAGACTGAACGCTATTACAGAAGGACAGGTGGATCCATTGCCGGATACAAATCAGCTGTTTGCCAGACTAAATAAAGCTAAATATTTCTCAAAAGTGGATCTGAGTAAAGGATACTATCAGATTCCAGTAAAGCCTGAGGTTAGACCATACCTAGCTTTTAGTACCTCAGAAGGACACTATGAGTTTAATAGATTGCCATTTGGATTGAAGAATGCGCCTAGTGTCTTCTCTAGAATGATGAGAAAATTATTGGATCCTCTGAATAATCCCTGTATAACAAATTTTATGGATGATATCCTTATAGCAACAGAAACATTTGAGGAACACATTGACTCTCTGAACATGCTGTTTGATCGACTTAGGGAGGCAAATTTAACAGCCCGACCAACCAAATGTTGCGTTGGATGTAAAGAATTGGAATTTTTGGGACACACAGTTTATCAGGGAAACATGACCCCTGACCCAAAGAACTTAGAGAAACTACAGAAAGCCCCGAGACCACAAACCAAGAAGGACGTGAGATCCTTTGTCTCATTATGTGGTTTCTACCAGAAGTATATCAAAAACTTTAATTCCATATGTGCACCGTTAACTGAATTGACACGTAAAGGACATCCAGATCGCATTACATGGACTCCACAATGTGAAATGACTTACCAAGAGTTGAAGGAAAAGCTCACAAGTAAACCCATTTTGAAATTACCTGACTTAAGTCAAGAATTCATAGTAAGGACGGATGCAAGTAATATTGGGCTGGGTGCAACTCTTCTACAGAAATCAGATGCATTGGATGGGGAATTAAGCCCAGTGGCATATGCTAGCAGAAAGTTGAATAAAGCTGAAATCAACTACTCAACTAGCGAAAAAGAATGTCTTGCAGTAATATGGGCGATAAAGAAATTCAATATTTATCTATATGGGAAGGCATTTAAGTTGCAAACAGATCACAAACCTTTATCGTTTTTAGCACAGGCTAAGCATGAGAACTCTAGGTTACTCCGATGGTCTTTGCTTCTGGCTCCATATAATTTTAGCATTGAGTATATATCTGGAAAAACAAATCTGGGAGCGGATTTTTTAAGCCGCCATCCGTGTGATGAGAATCACCGTAAACCCCAGAAATAATAATAAATTTCTCTATGTGTATATAGAATAAAGGACTGACATATAATGTCTGTTTTAAGAGGGGAGGTGTCATGAAATATTCTAATCCACATATATAAATTATTAGGTAAATATAAAGCCTAACAAATAAAATTAATAAAGAGAAGAGCAATGGGAAAATAACAGTGCTGTCACAAAGAATGTACTCGAAATCCCCCTTGTTTTCTGCTTCGTCTGCAAATTGTAACGCTTTCACGTTGATATAAAAGCTTACTGTATTATTACCCGCCTTCTTCAATGAAACGTGTGCTGCATTTCTAAGAAAAACATTGAGACGTACTGCGTAATGACCTAAATTAATCCTAACATTAATTATACTGCGTTACCAAAACGAACGAACAGTTGGACTAAAGGATAAAAAGAGAAGGGAGAGGCAGAAAGCCGAACACTAAACACGCTTCGCGCGATACATAAAGGCTGCCATCACGCGTGTAAGTCTACATGCACTAATTTTTTTTTCAGACGGACAGTGATAAAATACACTACCCTTTCCCAGAGTTAGGTTTATAAATCATAAAAAACTCTTATTAGAAAAGATAACATTAGATGGGTTTACGGTTGAGAACATAACAGTACCCAGACAGCACATCTTCGAAACAGGAGGTAGAAGAAATTGCATATTTTGAACGCAGCCACGTAGCTCCTTTAAATTTGTATTTTTGGGTTCCTTAGGGCTTGCTGACAAATAATATGTAAAACGTTACGCAAATAGTCCAGGAATTAATAAATTATACCCAAAATAAAATATTGGGGGTGCCTGACAGCATAAAATCATTTCTGCTCATAAGATTTTTTTTTAACGTGTTTGAAAAAAAATTTACGTTACAGAAATAGCCTACCATGTAAACTCCAAATTGATTGGAGCGCAACAAATGAAAGCCTAACCACGATTGGTCGGGCTATAAATACTATCTTGGTTGTTAGGGGAAACGGGGAAAGGTAACATTTTTTCAAACACTTGTCGAAACGGGGCTCATTGGTCAGACTCGCTGATATACACACTTGGGAGCGTTAGTTCGAAACCACTTGTTTAAAATAGCTTGATAAAGCATCAGTGCGTTGAAGCCAGCATATATTTGGCTAAATAAAAGCCTGGAAGATAAGCAGATGGGAATTTGTGCCAGTTTGTGCCAGAATTCATTGCTAATCAACGTATCTGTGTTTATTCGTATGAATTGTGGTAAGCTTGAACCATTCAATATCTTTTAATGAAAATTGAATGTGAATTGTGATTTATGCCTGTATATATATGTGTAGTTCAGTGGCCAACGTGAGGTAAAGCCTGTAATGCTCCAGCCTGAACAGAGGGTGTCGGAGAGAAGTAAAACGGCATGGAATGGCCAAACAGTACACTGACCCCTGGATGATTGACTAGAAAGAAATAATGCTGGAAGTGCAGAGGCGTAGTAACCATTAAGAAGGGTAATACTGGAATAAAGTATTTCAAATGAAGCTGACAGTTGGCCTAATGCTCTGAACTCAATGTTTGTGCTGTGTTGTGATCAATGTAACAAGAGAGTTTAAGTTAGTTATGAAGTAGAAGGTACATCCTTCTTGATTTCAGGGACAGTGGTCTTGATGGTACTGAGCAGCACCTGGTCAGAGCTTTGCTGAATCCAGTGTCGGACAGCATACTCCTTGGTCCTTTTAGCTATCAGTGAGGTGTCTCCAGAGCCCAGAGGAGAATTCGAGCAGAGGAGTCCTTTCCTGCCGCCATCACGCCAGATAAGCTAACTTGGCCAGCTGAGCTCAACATTATGTCCCCTCATCTTGAACTGACTTTTTAAAATTAACATTAAGAGGGGAATTTACTTGTCTTAAAATCAGGAACTGTGAACATCTCCAATACTGGTCCCTAAAGACAAACTATTGAAGTCATGATGACAAATACCAACAGAGCTTGAACAAAACAAAACCAGTATTACCTCATTTTACTACTACACAACTGACACACATAGAACATTTGTAATAATATATGTCACTACAATATTCATATTAAATACATTCTGTACATAACTTGTAATTTAAATTGATTGTGATTCCTGGTTCCCTTGTAGTTGAATCAGGACACATATTCATTCATGCCAGTAATGAATACATATTGTTATTCGAAAGTTTATCAGTGACTCTTTTAAGATATCTTTGTAGAGTGTTATATGTATGTGAGTGTCACAGTGTTGTCAAGAGTAGTGGATTAAATTAAATTGTTTATCTGTCTGTTGTTGTGACTTACACTTCATCATACACATACCCTAGACACATAACGTAGTCATCACACTATTCCAGAATAATTCTGACTGAGATATATAGATATGTGGTAGCAAGTAAGGTTATCTATAATACACTACTCTTAATAGGTATAGATACCTTCACAGCTGATCTCAGTCAGTACACTAAGTTCCCTATAAGTATTTATAACATCCCACTTCACTTCTTAGGCATGTTGTGTGAAAAGAGGACAATTTTGACATTTCCTTCTCTGTGACTCTCCAGCATTCCGCACCATAGAGAAGCACAGAAAGCACGCAACTCTGGTATAATCTTAATTTTGTGCTTGTGCTGTATTGGGAGGACTTCCAGATGTTATTTAGGCTAAAGAAGGCTGTCCTTGCCTTATTCATTCTGATGTTGATGTCTTTGCCTGCCCCACCGTCTGGTGTTACTATGCTTCCTAGGTATGTGAAGGTATCTGTCTGTACCAGTTGCTGATTCCTTACTGATATGGGCTCAGGGCTGCTCACATTGAGCGTCATGACCTCAGACTTCTTTAAATTGATATTCAAGCCCACCTGCTGGCTAAATTTATTAAGTCTATCCGTTTTTTCCTGGATGTGTTGATGTGAATGTGCCAGCAGTGCAATGTCATCTGCATATTCCAGATCTTCCAATGTTGAAAATGTAGTCCATCTTATTCCTCTTGGACTGCACTCTGTTGTCTGGCGCATCACCCAGTCTATGACTGTTAAAAATAGAGTGGTTGATAAGGGGCATCCCTGTCGTACTCCTGTCTTCACCTCGAAGGTTAGGTTGCTCTGCCCAACACTACACGTAAAGTTGGCATAGAGGCTTTTTATGATTGACACAATGCAGCTTGGAATTCCATAAGCCCTCAGTATTTTCCATAAACTGTTCCTATGTATGCTGTCAAAAGCCTTTTTCAAAATCAACAAAATTTATGTAAAGCTGTCTTTGCCATTCTGAGCACTGCTCTATAATGTTCCTGAGAGTGAATATATGGTCTACACATCTTCTGTTCTTTCTAAATCCTGCTTGTTCTTTCCTCAGTTTGTAGTCTACTGCCTTTGAAATTCTCTGTATAATTATCCTGCCTAGTATTTTGCTGGGAACTGAGAGAAGAGTGATTCCTCTCCAATTATTGCAGTCTGAAAGATCTCCCTTCTTGGGCAATTTGACAATTATTCCCTTGTTCCACTCTGATGGTGTTGTCCCCGTTTTCCACACTTGTGCAAATAGTGGTTCTAATAGTTCTGCTGCTAGCTCAGGGTCTGCCTTAAATAGCTCTGCATTTAAGTTATCATGGCCCAGAGCTTTACCGTTCTTTTACCCTTTGATTGCTGTGATGATTTCTTCTTTTCGTGGAATGTCTGTATTTACATCTAGATCGTTTTCAGCCTCAGGAACATTCAATTGTGTCTCTGGTATTTCCTTGTTCAGAGTTTCTCTGAAGTGCTCTGCCCATCTTGTTTCCTGTCCCTCTGCTGTCTTGATGAGATTTCCTTGCTTATCTCTTACTAATGTAATATTGTTTGCACCTTGTTTTCCGCTGATGAATTTAGTTATTTTGTATACTGTGCTTTATTCATTTCTCAGTGCTGCCTCTTCTGCCTGTTTTGCAAGATCGTCTAGGAAATTCTTTTTGTTGGCTCGGGTTTGGCGTTTAACTTCCCTGTCCAGTTGACTGTACTGTTCGCTATATAGTTGCTTTAACCTGGGGGACTTCGCTTCTGTTTTCTTTCTTTTCATTTCCTTTCTCATCTTTATGGTGTTTAGTGTTTCTGGTGTTATCCAGTCTTGCTTCTTCCTTTCCTGGAATCCTAAGCATGATTTGCTGCTTTCCTTATATATTGTTGAAATGGTGTTGAAATTCTGGTCTATATCATCAGTCAATGTCTTTTCCTGGTTTTTGGCAAATTGATATCGTTTCTTAATGTCGGCCGCAAAAGCTTTTCTGGTAAGGGGGTCCTTCAATTTGCTGATGTCAAACCTTTTCTGTGTAGTTAAAGTTGGTCCAGCCCTTCTTAGTTTCACTTTCAGTTTTGCTACTACTAGATGGTGATCGCTTCCCACATCTGCACCTCTTCTTACCTTCACATCTTGTAATGCATGTCTCCATCTACCGTTAACCACGATGTGGTCTATCTGGTTTCTGTCCCGACCATTTGGTGATTCCCATGTTAACTTGTGAATTTCCTTATGTGGGAAAAGTGTTCCTCCAGGGACCAGGTTGTTAATGCTACAGAAACTTATTAGCTTATCCCCATTTTCGTTTGCTATTCCGCTGCCGCATTTCCCCATTGTTCTTTCATTATATGTATTGTGTGTACCAACTTTCGCATTGAGGTCTCCCATTACTATAACAAGATCATATCTAGGTGTGTCCTCCATTTCTTTCTGCAGTTGTTGATAGAATTCATCCTTGACCTCCTCATCGCTATCATTCGTTGGTGCGTAGCATTGTATTATTGTAGTGTTGGTGAATCTCCCTCTCAATCTCAATCGTATCAGTCTGTTGTTGATGGGTTTCCATTCCAGTAATGTCCTTTCTATCCCTTTCTGTAGAATAATGGCTACGCCTTCACTGTGCTGTTCATCCTCTCTTCCAGAGTAAAGTACTGTTTCTCCTGTTGCTGTTTTAACTTTTCCTGCCCCTGTCCATCTGCTCTCGCTTATCCCCAGGATGTGTAACCTATAGTTTCTCATTTCTGCCGTGACCTGTCTTAGTTTACCTGTCTCGTACATTGTCCTGACATTCCAAAATCCTATTCTTGTATCCTGTTTTGCGGTCAGGAAATCCGTTTTCATGTCAGTGGCTTCCTTTCGGCTTTCACCACTGACAGTCATACGAGCCACAGACTCCGAATGTCCATCCCGCAGCAAAGTTTGTTCATTTGATGTTGTTTCCGTAACTTCATTATTTTTTTACATAGACAGGGGTATAGCAGACATGCCAAGAAGGTTAATCATTTCCACATGAGCTGTCTTCGCATGATAGAGTATCTAATTCTGAGGTCCTCAACAGAGCACATATCTCAAGCATCTACACATTGCTGCAGAGGGCCCAAACTAGATGGGCCGGACATGTTGTTCGCATGCCAGAAAAACGCATCCCAAAGCAGTTGTTGTACAGCGAACTCTCCACGGGTAAGCGAACAGCAGGGGGACAAAAGAAACGCTTCAAAGACACACTGAAAGCATCGTTGAGCAGTTTCAAAATTGATATCTCCTCCTGGGAGACTATCGCAAAGGATCGCTGTGCCTGGCGGACACACATTACTCAAGGTGCTCGCATTGCAGAACAGAATTTAGCTGATAAGGCAGAAGGCAAGCGTGCTGCAAGAAAGGCCAGAATGCACAGCAACACTACTATCGACTCTAACCATATGTGCCCCATATGTGGCAGGGCCTGTAGGGCCAAAATAGGATTAATTAGTCACATGAGATCACGGCACAGATGTGTCACATATCAAGTCTGAAGCTGTCGCCATCTTCGCTTGCGATGGGCCACTATTATTATAATAATATATATATATATATATATATATATATATATATATATATATATATATATATATATATATATATATATATATATATATATATGTGTGTGTGGTAGAAAAGTCGCTGACCAGTGTTACACATAACATCTTTGGGGATTTCTGTGTTCAAATTCTGAATGAAAGAAAAATTTGCCACCTTTTCGCCGCATGCTGGACTCTGGCAACAAGCGGACGGGCTTAAATCTTCGTCGTTCTGTAGCTTAATTACGTTTCACGAACGAATGGATAAAGGTGAGGGGGGGGAGAGATTGTAATTTATCTCCTCTTCGTTCAGATTCTCTCCCCTTCTACTCAGATTTATTCCCCCTGATCAATGTGTACCGAAAATCCGTGTCAACTTATCGCCCCCTTATTTTTTCTTCATTAGCGCATCTCCCCCTTCTCTCTCGCTACGTGCATCGTAGTAAACATTCCTAGTATACGGAAAAGGAAGATTTAGGCGTGGCTAAATTAAGAAAGAGGCCATGTCTAAGTGTAGGAGAGTTCTGCGTTAAAAAACGTGCATAACTAACAAGGAAGCAAGGTGAAGCCAGGTGGAAGAAAATGTAGATAATAAAATCTATTTTTCATAATTCTCTGTCACAGTCGTCCCCGCTTGAAGATATGAAACCATTTTCATGTCTACATTATGGAAATAGATTTCCTATATCAGTAGCTTCTGGGTGTCTGTTTTCTTCACTCTCATCTTCCTCCTCCTTCGTTGTCCAATTCCTACTCATGAAGTCTGCTCCAACGTTTTCTTTCTCTGGAATGTATTCCGTGTGCGTTTGAAAGAGTGTCGCCGAGTTTGACATCGTTGAAAGATTCCGTGTGTTTTCAGTGGAAATTCCCTGCAACTTTCGTCATCTTCGTCAATTTCGGTAGCTATGGCGACCCCCAGGAAATGTTCGGAGGACGGCACCGGTCTTTCCAAGTATTTCTTTAACAGATTTACATGGTAGATCTTCTCCTTTCCTTTAATATAGATCTGATAATTAGTTCTCGAGATCTTTTCCAGGACGGTAAAGTGCCCCTGCCATCCGATGCGTAGTTTGTTGCTTCTGGTTGCAGTAACAACAAAATTTTCTCCCCTGGTTGTAGTTCTCTCTCTTTCGCTGCTTGATTGTATCGTTTAGCGTGCTTTGCGCGTGCTCGCTTAAGGTTAGTTGTTGCTAGATCCCATCCTAGCTGTAACCTTTCCTTCTATTCTGATACATATTTACTGGCTGAGTTCCCTACACTGCACCACTGTTAGATATGGATAATTGATGCCACGTGACCAGTCCTTCTACGGAGAGCGGACATCATAAAAGATCACTGTGAACCACTAACCAAAATAATCACTAAACATGGAGCAACAGCAGATGCAGCAACAATATTGTCAGAAGCATACCCATTCATTCCCCTCCTCACGTTTGTACCCAAAATACACCCCGCGCTACCCCCACGGTTCTGACAAGCGGAACAAACATTTTATGCCAGGAGTTTATCCCAAACAACGTACCTTGAAGATACGTCCCACTGCGGAATATAGGAATTATTTCCGTCCAAGCAGATATTATCACACTTATTATACCACGGAACCTACAGTAACATACGCGGATGCGAAAAGTTACACTGTTAACGAGATGAAAAACCTATAACAACACCCACGTATACCGATACATTACCGTAAGGGAATAGACAGTACTCTACATCACTCAGATAGAAGTAGTAGAAGCCACTGGAACAGCCTAAATAGAAGGGATTGTCGCATGGCGGTCAAAAACTTTATCAACGAGATCAAACATCGAAAGATTTGGGAGGTAGATAATATTAAAACATCTAACCACCACACATGTCTGATTACAATGGAAGATGGTTTCCGAGCACAGATTAAACCACTGCAACCATGGAGAAAACCAATTCCCAGACATCAGCAGGTCAGTTTTATGAAAGCAAATAAGACGGTATGTGTCCCCATTACTAATGGGCTACCAAGAAACATGCACAAACAGGTGAATGTAACAAAGGCGACTTGTGTGGCGACACAGACAGACGCTGACGGGTCCAGTCAGGTTCATGACCCACTGAACACCCTCACGATACGAAAGGTATATGAGTCATTGAAGGATGAATTTGCCATTGATCTGTCTTCACAACGAAAAGAAATTGGCAGATTAGTGAAAGGCACACTCATACTGGATGAAGGCATACCTATACGGGATAAAGGCACACTCATACGGGATGAAGGTACACCAATACGGGATGAAGGCACACTTATACGGGATGAAGGCACACTTATACGGGATGAAGGCACACCCATACGGGATGAAGGCGCGATGATCATACAAGAGAAACCCTCCACGAAGGCACCCATGAAACAACCTCGGCTTGGTCACCATCGCACCATCGCACCCCAGATGATATCTACCAGGCCCATTAGAAAAGCTACATTTCGTTATCAATCCACAGGTTACACCTCCTCTAACGAACAGACAGACTCTGAGATGGACATCCAAGAACTAACGGACCATCACTTGCACACTGACGATATATCAAATGATTGCCCTGTTGAAAAGTACGGAAAGACGATAACCAACTTGTATCGGCGAGACTCTGGTATCGATTCTCCTGGTCCTGGTTGCACAGAGGAGGCATCAATTGCCGATACTTCACCCCCGGAGATGCGCATGGCTGTCAAACGTACATGTTGTCATCCCTCTGACGATTCGCTTCAACTTGCGAAGTTCGTGAAACTGCCACAAGCACATGTAAGTATGACAGGGTACGGTCCTGGTTATTATTATGTACGAGGTGTGTTCAAATGAAACCCGTCCCAGTGGCTTTATAACAAATATATGTAAGGTACATCAGCAGGAGTAGTAGAAATAAATACAGCAATTGTTATGAAGCAAGTACTCACTGGGGTTCTTTAGAAATAGTCACCATAGGCATTCAAACATGCATCCCACTGCTTGGGTAGACGGCGGATGCCGTCCGAGAAAAATGACTTTGGTTGCTTATTGAACCATTTGGTCACCGAGGCCCTGACGTCTGCATCGGAGTCGAATCGTTGTCCCTTTAGAGATTTTTTTAAGGGTCCGAACAAATTAAAGTCACATGGTGACAGATCGGGGCTGTAGGCTGGGTGTGGCAGAACTTCCCACCTTTTCCTTGCTAACGCTTCCTGCACAATGTTCACAACATGTGGACGAGCATTGTCGTGCAACAGAAACACACCACGCGAAAGCATGCCGGGTCGTTTATTCTTGATGGCTGTATGCAGGTTGTCTAGTGTGTCTTTGTAGCGTATGGCTTTGATGTTCACGCCAGGCTCTTTAAAGTCTACCAATAGAAGCCCTTCATGATCAAAAAATGCGGTCAGCATAACCTTACCGGCGGAAATCTGTGGCTTGAATTTTTTGGGTTGTGATGATCCGGGATGTTTCCATTGCATGCTCGCTGTTTTGCTGCACGGCTCAAAGTGGTGGCACCACGACTCATCGCCTGCCACTATGCGCAACAGAAATGCATCACCCTCCTCTTCGTAACGCAGCAGGTGGTTCAAACTCCACGCCATGCGTTCTTCCTTATGGTGATTGACCTTGGACGGATTCCTTATCACACCGGCCATTATTTTAACGGTCTGCAGCACAACCAACGAATACTAGGAGAATGAACACTTACACACTTGTACATTCGTATGTGATTATTACGTCAGATGTGACGTCATCGTGCTTCTCCTACAAATGTCCACTTGGCGCAGCACGGACGGGTTTCATTTGAACACGCCTCGTACCAGTGAGCTGGGCACGGTACCAATTAAGAGTACTATGTGACCGCGTCCTTCTATTATATTTGTTAAATCTTCCTTCTATCAATCATCCATCAAGTGTATTACTAGCTTCCCACTAGAGATGTGGATTCTTGTGGAAATGTGTACAGGTTCGTTCTTCTCTCGAATGATGTTGTTAAGGTGCTATGGTGGTAGTACTTACTAATAGTCCGGTAACTTTTCATTCAGTGCAACAAATCTGCTATCATAACTCGACTGATAGTATAAACAAGGTTTATTTACAGGAATTCATAAATAAACAATTTCAGATGAAATACAAATCAATTATTCCTTGTCGTGAATGTAGTTTAACCATATAATCTTTTTCTATTCTCCACAACCGTATGAGTTATTCAAACATCTCGTGCAACTCGCTATCTAGGTCACTTTGACCTTCTTCCACAACTTTTCAGTTCAGGTTGTTGCGCCTCTTACCTTCAATATTTTAAAGATGCTAATCTCTTCCGATGATAAGACTTCAATACATCTGTAGTTGTTTCTTGGTTTCCTTCCAAGTACAATATAAAAATCAATTCTATTCGTGGACTAAAATATAAATCGAGATTGTACTTACATGAGTTCTACTATACAAAGTCTTTCCTCCCAGTACAGAAAATATAGCTACCGCTTATATTCTGTCTTGAAAAACGATATCATTTAAACTTTACACACAATATACTTCTTTCTGAAAATACTTAAGAAAATTCAACTTAGAACAGGTCTTTGTGGCTCTACGAAAATGAGACAGCTCAACCATGACTTCTCATCAGCTCACCAGTAGAAACACAACCTTCCCCGAGGTCGTCTAGATGGAACTGCCCTAATGATAATGTTAACTTCTCGTTAACCCGACAGGTGTTGTGGGCCCTTGTCACCGTCAATGATTTTGACTGGTCTACTAAAAATGTATGACCTTATCTCATTGGCGCGTATAATGCCGGGGTAACAAGCTTCACTGTCACATAAGGACCAAAATACGAACAAAGCGTCGTCACGTCTACAGACAGAAAGATGACTCGCCAGTCAACCCTCCTTTAGCTCGGTCGCAGTCATCTCAAATTTCTCCAGCTTGCCGACAATCAGTCAAAGCCACGTCACATACTGTGCAACATTCACAGTACGATTCTAGATTGTCTAGCAGAGAGGTTGCAATGCTAGAAAAGGCGGACTAACTCAAAGACCAGCAACATTTGTATAGGCACCCCTGTTGTGCCCTATGTACTTGTTAATACAAGTACCACTCCTCGCAGATGTTTTATATTTCTTTTTACCAACGCTTATTTATTTTTTTGGTGCAAACAACTCCTCTCGTTTTTATCATTTTTTTTGGTGACCAATCACGTCTCTCGATTTTCTAAATTTTTTTTGGCCGCAAAAGTCCCTCGAAAACGTTTTTTTCAGCTCACCTGAAGATGACAGATTAGCTGATGATCCAGTTCCTGATGTCACAGCCACACCTGGTACCAAATTTCTTCGCCGGTGAGGTAACCGCTGATGATCAGATCACCTCCAGGGGAACAAGAAATTGTCATATTTTTTTACAAACGAAAATTTTTTAGTACTAACACTTGTTAAAAGTATGTTGTCCACTTTCATTCATCATGTTTTTGCCTCCACATCTAGGGCAGAATATAAGAGTATTAGGTGATAATGTTACCATGAGTCATGTTACAGAGTATGCCATATTATCATCTTGATTTGAAAAATGAAAATTTAATTAGGATTGTTGAACAAATTATGCATTTCCACAGAAATTGTAGTTCATAAGTTGTATAACCACACTTACTAGTCAGAGATGGTCTTGATGTTACATTTCAAAAATTCAGAACCCTAGAGTACCCACATGAATTGCAAACAATTTTAAATGCTAATGATTCACACATTGAGAATTCATCATTTTTTTTCACTCTTTCGCCCTTACAGGCTTTCCTTATTGTTCCAGAGATCAAATTGTTCTTTTCACATGCATCTTTGCACCTTCACGCTGTACCTTTGCATTATGCACTGATTGTCATTTTGTTTATTATCATTGATGCAGTCTATTACCTAGGAGCTATATTTTCCACTCATTCATCTATACATGTACCCTTTAACTATCATAACATACCTTGACAGAGTATAAGATGAACGAACCATGCTTTTGTACTTCATAAACATGATTGTCATGGTATGCCATTCTTTCTCCACAGAGATATTTTGAGTGTAAAACCACACATTTCTGTGGGTACTGTTAATAGTTTTTTATTATTACCATGATTTCAATCCATACTGCTTATGTAACAGTCATTTTTTTAATATAGTAAAATTAAACCACTTTGCAGATTTGTGAAATTGTGTATGATGAAAATGTCACAATATAGTCATTTACAATGATTGTACATCCAACATTGATCCAACATGATAGGATGAATAAGACAAAATTGTTTTTCCATTCCATTTTTCACAACCCCTTATCTAACTAGTTACCCTTCGTACTCTGATACTACAGTCAAAACTCATGATTTACTTAATATTCTCACAACTTGCATTACAATTCTGTTGTAATCTGGAGATCTTTTTTGTTTCCTTCTTTCCATATTCGGGACCAAAATTACTATTCTCACAACTTGCTGACGTCAGACTTTATTGACTGCTCTTATTGATTTCTGAGCTAACTATTATTGACACCCCACTGATAGAATTCATCACACCCAGGTATCAGATTTACTGATAGTAATTTTTGGAGTCATTGTTATTATTGTATTATTATTAAGGTTTGTTTCCTAATTTTTTTAACAACAAAACAAAAAAGAAAAGAATATTGGAGGAAATGAAAAGAAACAGATTGATGGGAATGTTGACATAGATTGGTGATCCTAATATCCCTGAGACACCCGCACACCTGTTCATGGGACCACCCAGATGAATATTTTTGCACCCATTGTTCCCCATGTATCCCATGGAATCATTTGATTCCCCATTGACCTGCCCCTAACTGTTGCAATATGAGCATTGTATGATTGCAACTGACATGGATATGACATTGAAGAAAACAAAACACAACATGCTATTGTAAAACTTCTGTTTGCATATGATGCATATGTGGCCGGGGTGTTTATGTATTTATTGTCTGTCTAAGTGAGAGTTGGTACTGGCTTAAAGCTCACCAGAGGTGGTGATTACTTAGACCCTATTTGTGTTTTTAGGGGCTCGTTCCTTTCCTCTTACAGGTGTTATGTGTGGAGAGCATTATACATCTACATTATCTAAATATCAATAAATATCCAACAGCTTGGTCCATAAAGATGAAATTTTTATTTACAGCAAGTTGGTCCAACAGTGACAACATATGTACAGAAAATTAGGCAATTGATGCCTCATATCAAATATTGGCAAATTCTCTCTTTTGAGTAGGAATACAAAATCCAAGATGTTGGTTATCATTTTTATCCAACTACAACCTTTCCTTTAATCCTAGACAATCATATTTATGCATGTGCCTTCTTTAAGCAGTTTTATCTCAATAGCCTTCAGGTCTACTTTCAGTTTCCGATCCTCCATTTTTCTATTCCTCCTGGGTTATTTGGTTCTCATCAATTATAATAAGTATGCTGAAAATTAAGAACAAGAGGCGATCGAAGTACTTACTTTCACCGAAAATCGAATAAAAACATTTCTAGTGCACAACTGCGCATAATTAAATGATGAACATCATTTGGTTGAATTCCTCAACTATGAGCTGGATAAACATTTGTACGTCTTTCTACTTGGTACATATTCTTCAGACAGCCGGTAACAAAAAATCCTGCCGGCAAAGTTTGTAGTGCTGGGCTGACTACGATTTTAATTGGTTGGGAGTTCATTCTATGTTATGGACCATTGGTCAAACAACATGAGCTACAAGCGTGATGTGGCTGTTTCTATGACAACTGCTGGGTAAATCCGCGTGCCTTGTGTCAAAACTGATCTAGTCAAATTTTACCGCTCACTTCCTTTCTCATTAGTGCTTCGGGTAAATTTTTTTAAAATTTTAGTTAAAAATCTATTTGTTTATTTCAACGAATGGTAGTTTTACATTTTACTATTACTGGGCTCCAGCATGAATAAATGCTGATGGTGGTAGGTCATACGGCCACATAGATCTCGGGGCCATGCAAATGTATCCCGCAGGGAGACATCTGAGTACTATCAATGTAAAAAAAAAATCCGAAAAAATTTCTAGGCTAAAAGGTTTCCAGAAAAATTTAACGTAAGTCATTAACCGGGGCTCTGGTATGTATATATATATATATACATACCAGAGCCCCGGTTAATGACTTACGTTAAATTTTTCTGGAAACCTTTTAGGCCTAGAAATATATATATCCTACCGTTATACAGCATTCAAACATTTCTATTTGACAACATTGTAAAAAGTTTTGTTATAACGTATCAATGCATGTGCTATCTATTTTGTCTAGAATGGCAACCTTGGAAAAAAATGCGATTTTAATCTATATAGAAAGTATTCAAATTCAATCGATGTGGCCAAATTGAAATTTTAACAAGTTTCAGTGTTATAAAATTTGTCATGGTGATCCACCCATAAAGCAATCAAATTATTTCGAAGCATCCATATCTTAGAATTATAAGAGTGGTCTATCTCTAATGGTTCCAATTTATTTCTACGTATCCACCCTGTATAACCATAAGAGTGATCCATGCATAAAGTATTCAATCAATTTTTTTCTCAAAGGATCCAAGTTATATTATAGTAATGGTGGTCCAATCTAGAAAATAGCCAAGTTATTTCCAAGTATTTTTGTGTTGGTATTTTCTAAGTAAGTCCTCTGTAATGCATTATTAGGTTAGAGAAACATCTCCAAGAACACATTTGTCAAAAATGTATGTAACTATTATTCAACAATTAACATCTCAATATGACAACACAATTTTACAAGGTGAAGAACAATTTTACATCATTACCAGTGTGACACTGAATCTGACTTCCGAGACGAAGATTTGTCATATCATTTGTGTCTGTAAAATATGCGGTCAGAACTGTTATAGTCTGAGTCATACAGATGGGCAGTCTATAATCTCACAAAAATGTATCTCTATAGTTCATTTATCTATAACTCGTCCAAGGTAGTTAAGAAATATCCAGAATATTATGTATTAAAACTTATTTAAATCCAACCTAACAACCACTATCTCATACCTGAGTAATATTTAACAAAATGAAAATTATGTCACATTTGTACAAGTTCGACACCGAATCTGCCTTCTGAGACGAAGATTTGTCAGATCGTTTGTGTCTGTAACATATGCGGTCAGAACTGTTATAGTCTGAGTCATACAGATGGGCAGTCTATAATCTCACAAAAATGTATCTCTATAGTTCATTTATCTATAACTCGTCCAAGGTAGTTAAGAAATATCCAGAATATTATGTATTAAAACTTATTTAAATCCAACCTAACAACCAATATCTCATACCTGAATAATATTTAACAAAATGAAAATTATGTCACATTTGTACAAGTTCGACACCGAATCTGCCTTCTGGGACGAAGATTTGTCAGTTCGTTTGTGTCTGTAACATATGCGGTCAGAACTGTTATAGTCTGAGTCATACAGATGGGCAGTCTATGATCTCACAATCAATATCTCTATGGTGCAGGGAAAAGAAAGGATGGAAATGTCATTATATCAGGGGTGAAAGAGTGCTCAGCTGATCAACCTGTTATACAGTCTCAGGAAGCAAAATAGGCTATAGGAATACCGTCAAATGCAATGTTCAATGGACTGGTAGTGTGGGTGGTCCATGAAGGTGTTATCAGTCCTACTAGCTATCTGTCACGTAATTACATAAAGACAGAAATGGCTAAGTAAAAATAAGGTCGTAAATGCATACATTATGAATACATATCCTCAACTACATCATCAGGATATGGACAATCAGCAAAGTAATTATCACTACTTGCATAGTTATTATCAGAGACTATCATCTCCTAGGATCTCAAAGCTTTATTCGATTTTACAATTTTCAGTCATTTGAAACATCTGTCACGTGACTACGTAAAGACAGAATTATCTAGTTTATAACCAAGTCAGAAATGCATATATAGCATAGGCATGTGTCTCTTTGACCTAGGGATCATAGTTACCTATGTATCATTAGCAGAACATCCTCATCGTGTGTATCCGTAACACGTGTATCTTCAGTATGGGTATCATATTCAGGTCATGTATCTTTATCATATATCCTCGTCATGTGTCTCCTTAACACATATCTCTTCAGTATGGGTATGGTCATCAAAGAGTATCTTTTTCGTAGATTTCCATCTTATTAAACCTCAAAATTGTTCAATCTTATTAAACCATCTGTCACGTGATTACGTAAAGACAGAATTGTCTGGTTTATAACAAAGTAATAAATGCATTTATAGCATAGGCATGTATCAATATCAAAGGCCAATACCATCACTTGTATAGGGACTATCTCTTTTCCTCAATCTCATTATTTCATCTGGGTGCAAAATAATTTTCTTCAAGTATTATTAAACCATCTGTCACGTAATCACGTAAAGACAGAAATATTTAATGTATAACATTATCCAAGGGACGGTAATGGCATATGCATCATGTGCAAACAGTGGTTTCACTTTATCATGTGGTGTTTTATTTTCTCAAATGGCATATGCATCATATGAAAACAGTATTTTATTTCATATGCATCATATGCAAACAGTGGTTTCACTTTATTATGTGGTGTTTTATTTTCTGAAATAGCATATGCATCATATGAAAACAGTATTTTATTTTATCAAATGGCATATGCATCATATGCAAACAATGTTTTATTTTCTTCCATGTCAGATCTATGTCAGCTGCCGTCATAACAGCAGTCAATACAATATTATCATGAGGGCAATAATGGTATATGCATCATATGCAAACAGTGGTTTCACTTTATCATGTGGTGTTTTATTTTCTCAAATGGCACATTCATCATATGCAGTGTTTTATTTTTTCAAATGGCATATGCATCATATGGAAACAATGTTTTATTTTCTTCCATGTCAGATCCATGTCAGCTGCCATCATAAAAGCTGTCAATACCATATTATCATGAGGGCAATAATGGCATGTGCATCATGTGCAAACAGTGATTTCACAATATCATGTGGTGTTTTATTATTTTCTCAAGTGTCATACCTATGTCAGCTGTGATGATAAAAACCAATCAATACTCATGTGTGAAACAAACAGGTGTGGTTCAGTTGGGGATGACATTACACTATGGAACACATGGGGATCAATGGGTGCAAAACAAATATACAAACAGTCATCTGTGTGGTCTCATGAACATGTGTGCGGGTGGTTCAGGGATAATTAGCATCACTATTTTAGGTCAACATTCCCATCAATCTGTTTTCTGCACATGTATTTCAAATTTCACGTTTTTCATTATTGGTAAAAGTCAGTAAACAAACCAAAATAACAATGGTTATAATAACAATTTCTCTAAAAAATTCCATCAGTAATTCTGACACCTGGGTTGTAATACATTCTATCAGTGGGGGCGACAATGATAGTTAACTCGGAAAGCGAATAAGAACAGTCAATATAACCTGTTGTCAGAAAGTTGTGAGGATATCAGTTGTGGTCTCGTAATGGACAGAAAGAAACAAAAGGTCTCCAGATTACAACAAAATTGTAATTCAAGTCAATGAAGATAATTAGGAGAGAAAAATTATAAATCCAGAATATTTTCTCAGAGTGCGAAAAGGAAACGAGTAAGATAGGGGTGTGAGGGTGGATAGGAAAAAGAAGTTTTGTAATAGTGGATTCAAATGTCGGATTTACAATCATTTGAAATGACTATTATTTTAACCTAATCATCATATAGAATATCTAACAACAACAAAAATTTCTGCAAAGTGTGTTAATTTCTCTATTTAAAAAAATAGCTATTAATTAAACAATGTGGACTGGAATGATTGTAATAAAAACTAACAGTCCCCACTAAATGTGTGGTGTATTCTCAAAAATATATCTCTGTGGAACAAGAATGACATACTTTGGTAATTATAATCATTTATTTTCAATAGCATGGTTCGTTCCACTGTGTCAAAGGATGTTATGATAGTATCGATGTAATAGATAAAAGGTTCCTAGTATAGAGAAGTGACTGAAACAAAAATCATCTGAAGAGGGCTGTAGCAATATAATGAACAGAAGGACAATCAGTGCATAGTGCAAGGTACTGCGTGAATATGCAAGGATGCATGTGAAAAGAATAAGTTGATCTCTGGAACAGCAAGGAAAAAAAAACAGTAAGGGCGAAAGAGTGAAAGATAATGAATTCTCAATGTGTCAATCATTAGCATTAAAATCTGTGTGCAATTCATGTAACTGGACTCGAGGGTCCTGCATTTGAAAAGTGGAACATCAACACTATCTCTGACTAATAAGTGTGGCTATGTAACTATTGAACTGTAATTTCGGTGGAAAAGCATAATCTGTTCAGCAACCGAACTGCTTGTTTTATTATTTTTTTATTCAACATGATCAAATGGTCTATAGTATAACATAAAACATGATAAATGTGTGTGAACAAGTGTTAGTACTACACAAATTCCTAAAAAAACAACATCGCAAATATGCTGGCTGCTCTGGAGGTAATCTGATCATCAGCGGTTACCAGTCCGGGGAATAAACTTGTACTAATTGGGACTGTAACATCTTAAACTGGAACTGGGTCATCAGGGAACTGTCAACCTCACACAATCTGAAAAGAAACTTCGTCCGGGTGACGATTTCGGTCCCAAAAAAAATAGTAAATGCGAGACTTTTGTCACCCAAGAAAAATAATAAGATGTGACTTTCGTTGTTCGGCCCAAAAATAATAAATCGTTGGTAAAAAGAAAAAAATACACATTTGCGTAGATTTTGCTTGGAGTGGCAAGCACAGGAAGACACGACCGGTGTATATAGAAGTTTCTCCAGCTCCAGCATCGCAATCTCTCTGCTGGATAGTCTGGAATCGTACTGTATAGTAAGCACAGTAGGTGACGTGGCATTGACTGATTGTTGGCCAACTGGAGAAATTGGAGATGATTGCGACGGAGCTAAAGGAGGGTTGACTGGCGAGTCTTCTTTCTGTGTGGAAACGTGTCGACGTTTTGTTCGGATTACCTTTGACGTATTTGCTGATTACATCATGAAGAGTAGCATGCATTCTTTCATTTCTGCCATTCGAATTTGGATTATAGAAGCTCGCTGTGGTGTGTTATATGTTCAATTTCTTCAGGGTGGCCTTGAATGGGTTTCCCGTAAATTGTTTCCCATTGTCTTAAACGATCCTTTGTGGACAGCCATGCCGGGGAAGAAACTCTTGAAGAAATAACTGAGTGATGGACTGTGATGTGGCATCTCTGAGGGGGTAGCTTTCCGGCCAAATTTAATATTGGTCCACAAGATGCAACAAATATCTGTTTCCTGAGTTGGTGAGTGGATATGGACCGGATATGTCTATGCTTACTGTTTGATTGGGAAAATGCGAGGGCTGCATTTCTTGAAGAGGTATGGAATAGGGTTTCATATTTCTTAATTTGCAAGTCTTGCAAGTAGCAACATACTAGCAATAGACTGAGTTACGGGATCATCGACAACACACAACAGAAATGGAATCCAGTGGACTCTGACTAAGCAATTTGATGATCTAGGTTTTGCTGATGACTTGGCTCTTCTGTCCCATAACCGTAATCAGATGCAAGACAAATTGAAAACACTCGATGAGAGGTCACAACAATTGGGTCTGAAAATACACAGGGAAAAGACAAAAATAATGAGAATAAATGCAGGTAATGATAACAGGGTTGAACTTGAAGAAACGCCAATACAAGATGTAGAATCGTACACATATCTTGGCAGCAATATAGACAAAGTTGGAGGGACAAACAGTGATATCAAACTAAGAATACAAAAAACAAGACGAGCTTTCATTGCATTGGGAAATATATGGAGATCAAGAGAAATCGTGACAGGAGGACTTGGCATGTGTTTGTTGAAGGCCTATGCTCTTTTGGGAGTGGAGGGTTATGAATGAATATTTAAAACGTCACCGGTTGTTAATGACGTAAAGCGTTTGCGCTAATTTATTCTAATGGCTAATATTCGTGGCCTTTCGTATACTTCAAGTCGTCAAAGCAAGACGTGTGTTTTCAAGCTCCCAGAATCGTGGAGGAATATTGTATTTTATGAGGCATTAAATTAACTCCGAAGGTCGACACTTGTTTTTCTAAGATGGTCCTCAACTTATAAAGAAGTTCCGCCTCTTGCAGAGAAGTTTTATTCAAGAATTTTATATTCATGTTTTTGGCTCACATTACTTGGGTGTCGTTGCCTGATACGCACCTATTAGTACAGCAACCGGAACTGAATAGTTGAGACGATACATTGATGCCTAACTACTTTGAATGCTTATGTACGTATGGACTGATCATGCACATGTATTTTTGAGGAGATTATTCATTCAAGATTCTCCAACAATGCTATTTTTCCTGAATTGAATAAATGTTAAGCGAATCGTATCGTGGACCCACTACAAGATGTCCTATGTTCTTCGGCCAGTTATGTCCTGTGATGACCATAACCGTGTCCATTCGTGTTGTCAGCATTATGTATGAACTTTAACAATACTTTATACAACAAGTACTATACAAGAAACGTTACAGATCATGAACTGGCCACTTTAAATCAGATTTGTGGACTATCAAAAGGTATTCGACAGTTTAGACAGAGAATCGCTTAGGATTTGGCATTATAACACTCTCTTAAAGTATATTAACCTGTGGAAAAATATATGAAGACTAACTGCCTCATCCATGGTATCAATGGCAGCCATTGGTTTACCAACCCAAAATTCCCTCAGTTTTGTAACCCATAAGGATTTATCAAGTTTATTTGCTACACATACATCTTCAAATCTTGAAAGGTAGCATGTTTCATCGTCAAAAGTTTGGGTAAATATAGGTAATTTGAACCTATCATTGCCTCTATTATAACCTGGTGAAGAAGCAGTATGTGAATCACTATTACTGCCAATATTTGCAAGTTGAGCTTTTAATTTCAATTCTTCCAACCGAAGACGCATTAACGTCTCTTTTTGTTGCATTTTTTCTCTTCTTCAATACGTCTTATTTCATCCTTAGCTTCTTGTTCTGCCAAATCACGCTTCATCTCAGCTTTCTTTTTCTCTTCCTTAGCTTCTTGTTCAGCTTTCTTCTTCTCTTCCTTAGCTTCCCGGTCAGCTTCCTCTTGTTTTGCTTTAGCTAGTTCAGCCATAGCAAATTCTCTAAGTGCCTCCCCTTTGTAGGAAAATTACTTCCCAATCTTCATAAAAGTTTTCAGAGTCGCCATGTTAAATAACTAATGTACTCACTTAGTCAACCAGATAACTGACAAGTTGCTTTACAAATTATTTGTAAGCCCAAAAAATATTTTTTTATTAATATTTTATAATACTATGCCTTACACAGGCTAACTAACTAGTGGCTAAGGACCTACTAGTGCAATGCAATTAAATTATTCATCATCATCATGTGACATATTCTTTCCAGAACGTTGTCTCCATTACAGCTGCTCTGAACGCATCACGATTCTGGGCAAGTCGACCTGCATCAGCCAAAGACAAGTTCAGACTCTCTGTGATGTCCTGGGTCCACCGTCGTCTAGGTCGACCCCTTCCCCTTTTTCCAGGGACCATGCCTTCCATCACTGTTTTTTTCCAGACTATTATGTCTTTTTTATATGACCGAAAAATTTCAGCTTCCTTATTGCGATGGTATTTAGGAGCCAATGTTCCTGCAGAGTGCAGTATCCCAATTCTATTTGGCATCGAAAATAATCTTTTTTGCAACTGTTTTATTGAGTGTCCAAGTCTACATAATGTTGTAACTTTGTTTATCATATTCAAAGCAATTGAAGTAAATTATTGCAGACATATAATATTTTGCATAAATATTTACGTACATAATGTTGATATCATATCATGAAGAAGTAATGAAGAAAATAGAACAGAAACAGTAAACAAAAGGATTACACAAACAATGTCACACCACAAGATCGAATTACAAACAGCAAAACATTTTATAAACTGAATAAAATTCTACAAATAACAAAAGATCACGGATACTGAAAGTAGGTCAAACTACCGCCAAAAATAGACATATCAGACAGAACCCAACAGCTGACTTTTTTTAAAACGAAACGATAGTCAGATTAGAGTTACGATATATGACGAACAAATGACGTAAATAAACAAAATGAACCAAAGTACAAAGCAAATACAACGTATAGAAACAACACGTTACAACTAAACGTATATATTGACCAAATCCAGTAGCAAACAGAACAATCGGCGCATTCACTCAAGCCGGTCCTTTGCTAAAAAAATGAAAATGGTCACATTTCCTAACGAAACGACCTTGGATCTCTGTGGTCAGCCAAAAGCGACATTACAGAGATCATACGTTCCCGTCAACCGCCCTCGTAGATAAACAACTATACTTATAAACACATAAACATGCATAACAAATATATATGCGAAAAGGATTGCCTATAGGACAACCTGGCTACACTTTTTTCAAGCCCACAAAATGGTACTTAACTCGCAGCCGACAAAATCTTCGTAGATACTCGTATGCTCCATAGGGCAACGTCAGGAACCAGACTAGTGACTGGAATCATGCTTCAGACATCGTATGAGTAGTTTATTTGATCAAGTAAGGCCATTGGAGACCTAAAAACGTTTGATAATTATAATTGATAGCAGGCTTCAAACGACCGGACGTCTTTGCTGGAAATCTTCGGGCGTTGTCATGGCTTCTGGCGCGCATGCGCGGTACATTGAAATTAATGTAAATTTTTCCAATCGACTGGAACAGTTTTTTTTTAAATTATTTGAAATTATCCTTTCCCAGTTTTCGTCTTGTCTATTTGTTGTAATTTCTTGACAACATCGTTCCCCATCACACTGGGCCACCATGTTCTCACTGTTAAGGTGGGGTTTGAGAAGAGTGGTAGAGTAATCGTGCTAATTTGATATTTGAATGGCGTGAGTGTCCAACACAACAATGTGTCAAATTTGAATAAAGTTCATAACGATATTCGTGGCTGGGTCCACGGACAAGTACATTTAATGACGGACATCATATAAATTCATGGCAATAATTCAGTACATACATCAAAGCAGTCTCCTACAGTAAATACTGCATCGTCGCATGTCAATCCTATGAACTCGCAATGCCGCCAAGTGAACTCATTGGTGTAGTGATAACTGACAGCTGGCGATGAAAATATTATAATAGTACTCCCTGAAATTCTTTCCTCATAAGGAAATGCTCATCAATATAGGATGCTCAAATACTGCATCAGTAAAATTAAAGTGACGACCTTCGTTTTCCTTTATGCCATGTAGGAGAACTGTAAACTTCAATAAATTTGGGAGCAGTAATAATCCACGTCTTGCTTAGACGGATTCAAACGACGAAAGGTCAAGAAAGACCGTTGGCATGCATTAGTGCAGCCCCTCATTACGTCATCTTTCCCCAGTGACGTCTACACATAATCGCGTTCATTGACAATATCTTCTATAGCACGTTTCACTAGCTTTGCCCTCAAACAAATGTAATTATATGATTAACCGTCGAACATACAAGGTATTAATGCGATTTTTTGCACACGATGTTATATTGGGTTAGACCCAACAAATATATACTTTATATCTGTGCATCTTGTCCAGTTACCATAAACGAATGAAATCCATAGATCTTCGTCGGCATACTAATTATTGTGTATCCAGAAAAGAAATGTTACCACTTCAGTGACAGATTCTGTGAATTGATTAGGGATAGGCGTGTCTACTATTACAATAATGTGGCCACTACGGTTGCATATGAAGACCTGTTGAAAATGATTTCTTACATGATCTACATTCGAGATACTCGTGACATTGTTTGTCATTGACATTTAGTGCGCTACCATACTGGACCTTCATTGATCTAATTATTTCAATGGGTATAACCTCTTTGCGGTTCATAAATATCATAATGGAACGTTGCTCCTCTAATGTGCTTGTAAATAACGGTAAGGTCATCAGATGTCTCTGAGAAATTGATAACCAATCTCGGCTGAATGAAGGACAAAACATCATTCTTCCAATATTCCTCTTCCTCTTGTAACACATGGTTCTCACATTTCTTCCAATAATCCCTGGCTATATTGGAGATGGCGGTTTTTGTAAGTATTTCACCATCTTTTAATTTGAACGTTCTATTTTCTGTTGCTACCTGTTCCTTAATTTTAGCCCAGACTAATTCTATTGGGTTTAAGTGAGAATGGTAAGGAGGCCGTCTTAAACATCTGTGACCATGTTCATGGATTGCCTTGTCTATGTAAAATATCTTTGTATGCTGTGTAGCGAGATTTGTTAACACTTGTTTGGTTGTAGCGCGACACACGCCCACGCTACACCCACACACACAGCGCAAGGTCAGCGCGGCAGTATTTCTTTGAAGTTTAAGGACGGGAAATGTGAATTACGGTTAAAGCCAGACAATATTACTGAAGAATGAGGAAATAGCTATATAGGAATGTATGGCGGACTTTAAAAGTTTGCATTTACTGGACATTAAATTATTCACTACAAGAGAACGCCTGGTTGGAATACAATTTAAAAAAAATAATTCAACAAAGGAGATAGACTAGGAATTATATCCAAAAGGATAATATTCAAATATAAATAGTTTTAAAGATAATTAATATTTTTCACCTTCATCACATCTGCTAAAAGTTAGCTAATAATCTTTAAACATTTATTATAACTACATGCCTAAACGGATTTAAATATAAATTGGATAGAATGAAAGCCTCATATGGGGAAAAGGAAATGATACCTAGGAAGGAAGGAAGGATATAAGTGTGTAGTGAACAGAAGAGAAAACAAGTACAGGAAAAACACAGATTGCTTCAAATTGCCTCAAATCAGGAGATGAAACGAAAATCTTTTGGGGAATTTAGGAGGTGCTTTCTCGGACGGGCGAGAGACTGAAATATAAGGACAGAGCGGTGCATTGGAAATCACACACACCAAATCCAGAAGCCAAAGTGAGAAACTGGAAGACAGTATCTGCAAGAAAAGTTATTTTTTCACGCTGCATGCAGGCAGATTAATTTCAACCAAAACAGTCTCACCGTGAGCTTATAAATCCTAAGAGGGTATGTAAGTTTATTAAAAATATATGTATTACTAATATCATTTTATTTCAGATTTTATTTCTGATTGATTGTAGCAGATATAATAAAAAAGGGAATGACGCTAACCAGAGATAACCTTCACCGGCATTGTCAGGAAGCATAACCATTAATTGGTTAACCACATATATAATGGCTAGTTATTGCCTGGAAGCTTACGACATACCAGCAAGTACATAAGTGACTTGACATCCATAAGTGGAAGGCAAAGGTTATATCGTACCCTTGTATCATAACATGTGATTTATTCATGTATATTGTTAATTCTGCACAGTATACATTATCTTATCATGCTATCTCTGTAACATACTACCATGATTCATTCATTTATATACAAACACTGAAGACATGGTCGCATCATGAACAGCAGTGGGTGGTGAGATTGTTGGAACAACATGGCCACCTATTACCTTTTGTTCCAGGTTTTATGATCAATGTTTATGATCATTCCTGATCGAGAAACTAAAGACTTGAAGAAGTTGATCCAGCTCACTGAAGCCTAGAGGTCAACCAATCTTCAACACCTTAGTCCCCCGTAGTTATAGGGCGGGCTGAAGGAAAGTCTTCCGTACTCCAGTGTGTCTGAGGAACCTCGAGCAGACGTGGCTAATAACATAAGATGAGTTTATGTGTATCCATCCAACAAATCCTGTGAGCAGTTTCTAAAACGACTATTTAATGATGACAACTAGATAGCAATAGATAATGTGACAAACTTGTTTTATAAGTTCAGTGGAAGATAAATCCAAGACTTTTTAGCTTGTTTATTTGATTTGTAACTGTAAATAATCATACATTTTACCATCTTACAACAACCATTTCTCATTACAAGAATATATAGATGTACATAATAAATTGGATAATTGTACTCATTTGACTTGTTAAATTTTTAACTGTTAAAATTTTGAGTTACCTTTTCAAATTTAATTATATTATCACATAGGGTTACGATAGTGAAAGTAGCAACGTATACTTCTGAAGCCTAATCTATTGTCCAGCTCAGAGTATTCACAGCTGTAACTCACTTGTGATACCAGTGTACTTCTCGGGCGCTGGAACTTCATACTTTCTGGAGAGAGATTCTACTTCTGCTCTACCACTATCATCATAATAGGAAAACCTTTCGCTACACTGGGGGCTCTTTCGCTGGATATTATTTTTTATCCTGAGCCACTATCTATGTATTCTTCTATCTTGAGCCACAAATAGTTTGTAAAAATAAATTGTTTTGAAAAAATTCTAAAACTTAGAAATTTTTTTCGTAATAGTTATACCATTGAGTACGAAGTAAATAGGAAACGCTCACAAGGTTTTAAGGATTTGTCTTGTTCAAAGTAATTAATTGATTTTAATTAAGTTAGTTGGTTAGTGAAGATAAAATTATATACCCTCTGGTAAGTAAGCCTCATGGCTGATTTGGTGAAGTTGTGATCTGCAATCATGCAGGAAGGAAAGGATGTAGGATTGACAGGTGATTCTCTTATCCAGTATGTCACAAAATAAGTGGACAAACATATGGACAGAGAGGAAAGAAAACTAGAAGCAGAGAGAGAAGCCAAAAGAATGGAAGCAGAGAGAGAAGCCAAAAGCTTAGAAGCAGAGAGAGAAGCCAAAAGAATGGAAGCAGAGAGAGAAGCCAAAAGACTGGAAAGAGAAGAAAAGAGACTAATATTGGAAGTTGAAGAAAGAAGGTTACAAAGAGCTCATGAGTTAAGTTTAAAGGAACTTGAACTCCAGGGAGCAGCTAGCAATCATGGTGCTAGCTCACCTCACTCTGAGAGTAGCTCCAACCAGAGCACGGCAAATGGAGCCATGAGTTTCCACCTGGATCCATTTATTGAGAAGGAGGACGCCATTGAGTCGTACCTGGATAGATATGAGAGACTGGCCACTACCTATGGATTGGAAAAGGAAAAATGGAGCCTTAAGCTATCTCAGGGGTTGGGAGTTTCATAAGATGTTTATTTAAAACTCTCAAAAGAAGACCAGGAAGACTATGAAATCTTAAAACAAGCTTTACTGGTCAGGTACGAAAAGAATTCTGAATCTTATAGAAAGAGATTCCGAACTGCTAAGCTACTTCCAGGAGAAAACTATCACCAGTTTTCTGCCAGATTGGAAACTTATCTGACAAAATGGATTAGCTTAGGAAAATGTCAAGATATAAAAGAAATGGTCATGATGGAACAACTGAGAGAATCCATGCCTCAAGAAATAAGAAAATTTCTTATGGAGCAAGGAGCAGAGAGATTGGAAGATATTTTAACCATGGCTGAAAGATATCAAGCAGCTCAGTCAGAAGTATCAGGAAATAAGAAGAAGCAGGTTGAGAACTTCAAACCTTCACAAAACTTTACCAACTATGAACACAGGGACAATTCCAACAAGAACAAACACAGAACTGATTATAAAGACAAAAACCCTCTAGGATCAGATACGAAACCTCCAAGAAAGGAAGGAAATTGGTGTAAATCTTGCCAAATGAGTAACCACAATACTGCGGAATGCAGACGGAAAAACCCTCCTCATCACGCTGCATGCCTTACAACAGAGAACAAGGGAAGGAAGGACCTGGCATATAGTCAGAAGGACCTCCATCATCCCCCTGTCTGTGAGGAAGTGACCTTGAATGGCACCCAAGTACTGTGCTTATATGATACAGGCTTGGACTTTGACTCAGTAGTGTGCTCTTCTCTGGTGAGTCCGGAACAGATAACCACAGAAACAGTGGAAATCAGAGGACCAGTCAAGGGAGCAGGAACCATGACACTGCCCATAGCCCGAATCAACATAAGATCTCACTATGTGGAAGGAGAGATCAAAGCAGCAGTGATGGACAACCCTATCTACCCATTAATACTGGGATGTAGATATGTCTTTCTAAGAGAACCTATAAGACCCATAGTGATGGCAACAGTCCAGACCAGGGCAAGCTCTCAGAAAGAGGAGGACATTATCATCAATACTCATCCAGAAGAGATGAGAAAGGCTCAAAGTGCTAACAATACATTGAAGCCTTGCTTTGGCAAATTACCTAAAAGCCATAACCCTCCAGAGAAAGGAGACTTATATATGAAAAATGGCCTATTATATAGAAAAGCTGGAACAGGACCTAAAGGACATGGACAGCTTGTAGTGCCAAAATCATACAGGGAGCAGGTTATGAAGCTAGGACATGCTATACCCTTCAGTGGACATATGGGAATAGGGGTCACTGGACAACGGATAGCCTGTCACTACTTTTGGCCAGGGATCACAGAGGACATAAAGAGGTATGTGAGATCCTGTCCAGAATGCCAAAGAGTAGCTCCTAAACATAGGACTGCACCAGCAACACTGGGAGAAATGCCCATCATGGGAACGCCCTTCGAACGTGTTGCTGTGGATATTGTTGGACCCCTCAGTAGGACCAAGAAGAGAAATGCTTATATCTTAACCTTGGTCGATACTTGCTCTATGTGGGGAGAGGCAGTAGCAATGTCATCGATAGATTCGAAACATGTGGCAGAGGCACTGTTAACAATATTCACCCGATTAGGTTTCCCACATCAAATATTGACTGACAATGGTTCTCAGTTTAGGGGAAAGCTAACACAAGAAGTATTCAGGTTATTTCAAGCTAGACATTATCACTGTAGCCCGTACCACGCCCAAGGGAACGGTCAAGTAGAGCGGTTCAATGGCATGCTCAATTCAATCCTTAGAAAGTTGGCTAGTGAGAAACCTGAAACTTGGAACACATACTTACCCTCAGCACTATTTGCCTATAGGGAAGTCCCACATAACTCCACAGGATTGGCTCCAGCTACGTTGTTGTTTGGACGACCAATCAAAGGTCCACTGGAAGCATTGTTGCGGACATGGACTGATGAAAAAGCAGAAGAAACCGTGACTTCTTCATACCAATACGTCAACGAGTTGACATCTCGATTGAAAACAAGTTGGAAACTGGCAAATGATAACTTGAGACAGGCCAGGAGGAAGCAGGCTGCTTACTACAATAAAACAGCAAAAGATAGGGAACTTGAGATGGGAGAAAAAGTTCTGTTACTGTTGCCCAGCAGCAATAATAAATTGCAAATTGGATGGCAGGGTCCCTACGTCATATTGGAAAAACTTTCCAGGACCAATTATAAGATTGACAAGAAAGGAAATGGGAAGATATATCATGTCAACCTTCTTAAAAAGTATTATGACAGGCAAGCATCAGAAGTTGCACATATCATGACCCTGTCCATTGCAACAGAAATGCAGGATGAACCAATTTCCTCCATGGAATACCCCCTAACAACTACAGAAAGTTATGCTCAGGTTAATGTAAGTGAACATTTAACTCTTGAGCAGAGGAAAAAGGTTCAGGAGGTGTTAGAAATCCATGCCGATGTACTCACAGATAAACCGGGGTGTACTAATCTGTTAGAGTATGACATGACGATTACTGACCCTACACCAGTTTGTATGCGGACATACCCTATACCTTATGCTAAAGGACAGGCACTCAAGGATGAGATTGATTATCTCTTAAAAGAGAAAATTATTTCAAAGTCTGAATCTCCCTACAGCTCATGTGTGGTGCTATTAAGGAAGCCTAGTGGTGAACACAGGTTATGCATTGATTATAGGAAACTAAATGCTATCACTGAATCTCAGGTAGACCCATTACCTGACACCAATCAGTTGTTTGCTACATTGAGTAAGGCTCGGTATTTTTTAAAAGTAGATCTAAGCAAGGGATAATACCAAATACCAGTAAAACCAGAAGTTAGGAAACTGTTAGCCTTTAGTACACCGGATGGACATTACGAGTTCAATGTATTCCCATTTGGTTTAAAGAATGCTCCAAGTATCTTCACCAGAATGATGAGGAAATTGTTGGAACCATTACAAAATCCTCATATCACCAACTTCATGGATGATATTCTGATTGCTACCACTACCTTCGAGGAACACGTAGTAGCACTCTCCATGTTGTTGGATAGACTGAGAGAAACGGGATTGACAGCACGTCCAACTAAGTGTCATATTGGATGTGAGACATTGGAATTTTTAGGTCACACTATCTCTACAGGGCAAATGTCTCCGGACCCAAAGAATGTAGAGAAAATGAGAAAAGCACCAAGACCACAAACTAAGAAGGATGTAAGATCCTTTGTGTCACTGTACGGGTTTTATCAGAAATATATACCCCATTTTAACTCATTGTGCGCGCCATTAACCGACTTAACCAAAAAAGGTCAGCCGGACAAAATACAACGGACTGCGGAGTGTGAACAGGCTTATACAGAGTTGAAAAATAAGCTGACAAATAAACCTATCCTTGCCCTTCCCGATCTCACACAAGAATTCGTACTAAGAACGGATGCTAGCAATGTAGGCATCGGAGCAACATTACTACAGCGGGCAGACACACCGCCACATATGCTATTACCAGTAGCTTTTGCCAGAAAGTTAAATACAGCTGAAAGAAATTATTCTACCGTTGAACGTGAATGCCTCGCTTTGGTCTGGTCGATCAACAAATTCGCCCCTTTTCTTTACGGGAAACACTTCATTGTGGAAAGTGATCACCAGCCTTTGATGTTTTTAGCAGTGTCTAAAAAATTAAATTCACGACTTTTAAGGTGGAGTTTACTGTTATCTCCATATTCGTTCAATGTGAGATACATTCCAAGACGGGACAATCTTGGTCCCGATTTTTCAAGTCGTCATCCTATCAAAGCAGATATAGAGAAACGGAAAATTAAGGAGGAACTCCAGCATGTGTTACCAAAATGTTAACCGTGCAGGCACTGTTTTAAAGAGGAGGGGTCTGTAGCGAGATTTGTTAACACTTGCTTGGTTGTAGCGCGACACACGCCCACGCGACACCCACACACACAGCGCAAGGTCAGCGCGGCGGTCTTTCTTTGAAGTTTAAGGACGGGAAATGTGAATTACGGTTAAAGCCAGACAATATTACTGAAGAATGAGGAAATGGCTATATAGGAATGTATGGCGGACTTTAAAAGTTTGCATTTACTGGACATTAAATTATTCACTACAAGAGAACGCCTGGTTGGAATACAATTAAATAAAAATAATTCAACAAAGGAGATAGACTAGGAATTATATCCAAAAGGATAATATTCAAATATAAATAGTTTTAAAGATAATTAATATTTTTCACCTTCATCACATCTGCTAAAAGTTAGCTAATAATCTTTAAACATTTATTATAACTACATGCCTAAACGGATTTAAATATAAATTGGATAGAATGAAAGCCTCATATGGGGAAAAGGAAATGATACCTAGGAAGGAAGGAAGGATATAAGTGTGTAGTGAACAGAAGAGAAAACAAGTACAGGAAAAACACAGATTGCTTCAAATTGCCTCAAATCAGGAGATGAAACGAAAATCTTTTGTGGAATTTAGGAGGTGCTTTCTCGGACGGGCGAGAGACTGAAATATAAGGACAGAGCGGCGCATTGGAAATCACACACACCAAATCCAGAAGCCAAAGTGAGAAACTGGAAGACAGTATCTGCAAGAAAAGTTATTTTTTCACGCTGCATGCAGGGCAGATTAACTTCAACCAAAACAGTCTCACCGTGAGCTTATAAATCCTAAGAGGGTATGTAAGTTTATTAAAAATATATGTATTACTAATATCATTTTATTTCAGATTTTATTTCTGATTGATTGTAGCAGATATAATAAAAAAGGAAATGACGCTAACCAGAGATAACCTTCACCGGCATTGTCAGGAAGCATAACCATTAATTGGTTAACCACATATATCATGGCTAGTTCTTGCCTGGAAGCTTACGACATTCCAGCAAGTACATAAGTGACTTGACATCCATAAGTGGAAGGCAAAGGTTATATCTTACCCTTGTATCATAACATGTGATTTATTCATGTATATTGTTAATTCTGCACAGTATACATTATCTTATCATGCTATCTCTGTAACATACTACTATGATTCATTCATTTATATACAAACACTGAAGACATGGTCGCATCATGAACAGCAGTGGGTGGTGAGATTGTTGGAACAACATGGCCACCTATTATCTTTTGTTCCAGGTTTTATGATCAATGTTTATGATCATTCCTGATCGAGAAACTAAAGACTTGAAGAAGTTGATCCAGCTCACTGAAGCCTAGAGGGCCACCAATCTTCAACACCTTAGTCCCCCGTAGTTATAGGGCGGGCTGAAGGAAAGTCTTCCGTACTCCATTGTGTCGGAGAAACCTCGAGCAGACGTGTCTAATAACATAAGGTGAGTTTATGTGTATCCATTCAACAAATCCTGTGAGCAGTTTCTAAAACGACTATTTAATGATGACAACTAGATGGCAATAGATAATGTGACAAACTTGTTTTATAAGTTCAGTGGAAGATAAATCCAAGACTTTTTAGCTTGTTTATTTGATTTGTAACTGTAAATAATCATACATTTTACCATCTTACAACAACCATTTCTCATTACAAGAATATATAAATGTACATAATAAATTGGATAATTGTACTCATTTGACTTGTTAAATTTTTAACTGTTAAAATTTTGAGTTACCTTTTCAAATTTAATTATATTATCACATAGGGTTACGATAACGAAAGTAGCAACGTATACTTCTGAAGCCTAATCTATTGTCCAGCTCAGAGTATTCACAGCTGTAACTCACTTGTGATACCAGTGTACTTCTCGGGCGCTGGAACTTCATACTTTCTGGTGAGAGATTCTACTTCTGCTCTACCACTATCATCATAATAGGAAAACCTTTCGCTACATGCTGTGTCTTTTTTACAATTCCATGTAATTGAGGCTTCAGGGACATTTCGTTGAATGGAATGTTGTCTTTGGTCAGCTAAATCTTTATTACATCTTTAGTACTTGATGAATTAGGAACTTTATCTTCCGGTGCCACAACGTTGTGATATGAAGCATTGTCCATTATCAAACACAACGGTCTACCCAATGAAGGAAGTTCATGATTCACAATCCAATCTTGAAATATCTTGCCATTCATCTCTGTATGATAATCCCTATTACACTAGTCAACAAATTTTCAAAAGTTTTTTGTACCAGAAATTAAATATACCATTTCTTATTGATTTTGACATGCTGATTTCAAATATCATAATGAAATTCACCAATTGGCTCTGTTTTTTTTTTTAAATGATGAATTTACATTACAGTAATACAAATAATGTATGCTTGTTTAATTCTCTGGGGTGAACAGCTAGTCTTTCTACTTTAGCATTATAAAAATTGTGGTTACATACTCAATTAATTGATATTTCAACATAAAATGATAGAAAAAATAAAAAAAATTATTTAAAGTTCACATATCATGTTTTAAAAAGGCACATTTGAACCCATTCCGTCATTATTCAGTCGCTGTTCGAGCTCTCTTTGCTTGCTTCTTGTAGTCAATCGATGAGGTGTCTCTTGTCACAGTCCAACAGTAATCAACAAGCATTGAAGGGCTCCAATTGCCTTGATACCTTGTCTCCATAGCAGCACTGTCCTGGTGAAATCGTTCACCATGCTCATCACTGACCGCTCCACAGTTTGACGTAAAGAAATCCAGATGAGAATCCAGAACATGAATTTTCAAAGACATGTTGCAGCCAAGACTCTTATACTTCAGAAGGAGATTTTCTACAATTTCATTGTAATTATCAGATCTGTTATTTCCAAGAAAATTGTCCACCACTGACTTAAATGTTAGCCATGCTGCTTTTTCCTTGCCATGCAACACGCAAAGAAACTCGTCATCATGAAGAAGTTTTCGAATTTGCGGACCAACAAATACTCCCTCTCTTATTTTAGCTTCACTCAGTCTTGGAAATTTTCTGATGAGGTATTTGAAAGCCTCATCTGTTTTCTCCATTGCCTTGACAAAGTTTTTCATGAGACCCAGCTTAATGTGCAAGGGTGGCAACAAAATCTTGCTGGTGTCGACAAGTGCTGGGTTCTCAACGTTCTTACTGCCAGGCTGCAATGACTGCCTGATTGGCCAATGTCTTCTGATGTAATGGTCACTTCGTGCACGGCTATCCCACTCACAGAGAAAGCAACAGTACTTGGTGCATCCACCCTGTAGTCCAAGCAAAAGAGCGACCACTTTTAAGTCAACGCAAAGTGACCAATGATGATGATCGTAGTTTATACACTTCAAAAGCTGCTTAATGTTTTCATAAGTTTCTTTCATATGAACTGCGTGACCAACTGGAATTGACGGTAACACATTACCATTATTCAACAAAACAGCTTTAAGACTCGTCTTGGATGAATCAATGAAAAGCCTCCACTCTTCCGGTATGTAATTGATTTTGAGGGCTGCCATTAAACCAGAAATGTTGTGGCACGCAGAAAGGTCACCCTCTTTGAAAAAGAATGTAATAAGTGGCTTCTGGCGGTTCCTATACACAGAAATTGTAGCATCTTCTGCCAGGAGATTCCACTGTTGCAATCTGGAACCCAAAAGCTCCGCCTTGTTCTTCGGTAAATTCAGATCTCTTACAAGATCATTCAGTTCACCTTGGGTTATTAAGTAAGGTTTAGTGGATGTAGTTTGCTCAAAATCTGGGTCGCTTGAGGTTGATGGTTCAGGACCACCAATGTCCTCTTCTTCATCAGTGGAAGCAGCTGAAAATGATTCTGGCACTTTGGGAACTGGTAGGTCATCGCCATGTGGTACCGGACGTATTGCAGAGGGGATGTTTGGATATTCCAGAGTCCATTTTTTCTTCTTTGATATGCCTTTACCAATTGGAGGGACCATGCAAAAGTAACAGTTGTTGAGATGATCAGTGGGCTCTCTCCAAATCATTGGGACTGCAAAAGGCATAGCTTGCCTTTTGCCAGTCAACCACAGTTTAAGATGGGCTGCACATGTATTGCAGCATATGTGTGGCGCCCAGATCTTATCTTGATCTCCTATTCTGCAGCCAAAATACAAACTGTACGCCTTATTAATCACTATAGTTATATTTCGTTTTTGTGATAGAAATGTCACCTCACCACATATATAACAGAAATTATTAGCACTGTTCACATATGTCCTAGGCATTTCTAACTACGATACTTTTGATAAGGACAAATGCACTAACTAACGGCAAAATTTTATCAGAGATAAGATATTTATACACAAAGGTGATGTAATCATAGGTAGGATTGCATCATCAACTTCTAGTTACATTTTTATTGGTCATTAGAAAAAATTATGCAATCGCCCACAACAGTTGCGTCATATATATAAATTGACCGTAATTAAATAAACTAGTATCATATATCTTGAAAACTAGAGCCAATCAACATTTTTAAATGTCATTTTCGTTTTCAGCACACCAAAATTAGTTAAGATCAGCTATTTTCATTTCTGGTACATTTTGGTTGTTGACTAGTGTTATTTGTGGATTTTGAAACAAATATGAGTTCAGTATTATTTAGACGCCCATGATGGCTGCTTCCTGCATGTGCAATTATTAGGCGCTGTCCTTTGCTGCTTGGTACTAGTCTCTTAGTTGTCCCATCAGATGATTGCCATTCTCGTTCATTACTGTGGTGCGCATTGATCCAAGTTTCATCTAAATACACAAGGGAGCCGCGCTAGCGTAGTGGTTACAACACCGCTCTGGCGACCGGGTGATACAGGATCAAACCCGGGCGACGGCATTTGAGGATTTTTCGTCGACCGGGATTTGGACTGGATTAACCCGAGACCTGGCGAGGACATTTGAAGGAGTGTCGTCGATCAGGGACTGGCGGCTCCTGAGCCGACCCAGCTGCAATGGGTACCTCCGAAATCGGCGAGTATTTGCCTGAATGGCGAGGGACACCTGTCTCTGTACAAGAAATAAAGGGATACTCACGTAAAATCAATGTCAGGTTAGTAATAACCTGAGATTTCGCCTCGAGTATTAGCGGGCGAACGCAAAAAAAAAAAAAAAAAAAAAAAAAAAAAAAAAAAAAAAATCTAAATACACAAAATCATAACATTCTCTTCTCATTTCTCTGACCTTGCGTAAATATTTGCTTCTCATTGCAACTATATGAGGCTTCTCACAAATAAGGTTTCTACTACCAACATATTTTCTAAAAGTGAATCCCAAACTCCTAATAGTCCTCCATAGCGTAGATTTGGAAATATCAATGTCATTCTTCTTTCTTAACCAAATTTTCAATTTCCTTAAAGTCACTGCCTCATTATTGTGAAACATATTGCAAATTTCTCTGCGGATCAATTCTCTGTCAAAATTATCCACCACTCTTGGCCTAATTTTCGTGTGTAAAACACTGGAATTAGAAATTTCAGATGTCGCTATCCAGCGGTGCAATGATCGTTTGCTTATCCCCAAGGCATGAATAGTCCTCTTTTGTGGGTCTGAAATAGAATGATATAGTTCTCCTCGAGTAGCTTCATTGCAGAAATACTTTAAAATCCTATTTGTGATTTGCTGTAATGTCGTAAACTGTACTCGCAGACTCGTTTTTCCTACTTAACCACACAATACTTTTTGTAGACACACCACTGATTGACAATGTGTGAGTAACACCGGATATAAACTGTTTTATGTTCAAGAAGTGCAATTTCACGCTAAAATCGTGCCAATTGTATGATAAACCAATCATGAGCAAATGAGGTCGTATAATTTACTGTAGACATTTCAAAATGTGTGTGTGTGTGTGATGTGCTTTTGGCAAGTAGACTTTTTAAATTATATCGCAAAGAAACGGAAATTGAAACCAATGGCTGCATTTTAATGAAAATGTAATTCAAAGGGTCTATACCATTTCAAAGTCACACACAAAATTTCACTTATATGCGTTACATATTCGCTCAGATATAGCATTTTGAAGTTGGGCAAAGCTAGTGAAACGAGCTATAGTGTAAAATACATCATGTTGACTTCAGACAAATATGTTAGCGCGTGAATTTAAACTGGTAACAAATCTAAATGAGGTCAACATGTAATATACATCTAAATGTTCCTTAACAAAGTGATGATGGTCGTTTTGCCTGGCCCATTGCCATCGATTGCTCGCTGTGAGGCTAGGTGTATTCGCTTCTGGTAATTAAGGGATGACAGGACACATAACTCTCGTAGGCATCTCCGTCAGGCTGGGGTAACTGTTATATTCTGCTGTGTTTTGTAGGCTAGACATCATGATAATTTGGAACCGTAGCAGTGAGTTATTGTCGTAGATTTGTGATAGGTGAATTAAGACTTGGTTTGGTCCCTTCTGAATAGCAATAAAAACAAGTGATAGCTCAGTGGAGGTTGATAAAATAGAAATAGATTTCACGAGTGAGATGGAGGAAATATATTAGAGTCGGTCTCTGACCCTCGAGATGATTTCTCTCAGTCAGCCTATCATCTACAACAGATTTAGATTTGTCAGACTGTCTAGTATAATATATATATATATATATATATATATATATATATATATATATATATATATATATATATATATATATATATATATATATATATATATATATATATCCCTCACATACACACACCTAAGTGACTACAATAGACACACAGACGTGAAACTATGACAATGGAAATATACGAGTAGATAATTGGGAACGAACTGACCGACACACTGGAATAACTTTAAGTGAATTTTAATTATCAGAAGAAAATTCCATCACAGCACATAAAAATTACATCAAGCATATACAAATAGTCATAAAGTCAATGAATTGCTACAAGAATGATAGACCCATTGGTATGATCTTTTCCCTGGATGTATAGCCCACATTCATGTTAGAAGAAAAGTGATAGCCCCAAAGAGACACGGATGCATACGCTATAGTCTAAGATTTCCCTTTAAAAAAGTAGGAACAGAATTAGATACTCTAATCTATCCTAAGGAAAATATTGTTAGCAACAAAGAACTTGCATAAAGAAATTTAAGACAGCAAAATGGGTGCCAAAAATACAACTATAAAGGGATCACTCAGTCCTGCATTCACTCTATTCAGTCAGCCGTGATCACTAGCTTGCATTCGTACTTACAGCTTTGGTAGCAACTTCTGGAAAAACAATTTTTAGGACATGCACATACAGAATCTCCAGTGGTAGTCTTGGCCAAGGGAACCCCAGTTCCGCAAAGTCAGGTTGAGTTCACTACTTCAGGGAACGTTTCCTTGGTTATTACAATTTTTTTTAAATATCTGTTTATGTCATATTAAAACTGTCCAGGCACGAACGTTAACAGCGAGCACAGTGTCAATAGCTTAGGTTTCTAGTAACGAGGAATGTCAGGTCGGTGCCTTCTCTCAGTATAGAACTTAATTTGGTCACACCACAACTAGTCAGAACTCCGTCGGAATGTTACTGATAGTAATATTTTACTTGCCACAAGGGCTGAAATGTACTTGAGGTTTTTCTCAGGAAGAATTAAATCTGGCTCGATGGGCCCGTTACTTCATTTAATCTTAAAGTTCATGTAATTGGTACTCTGTCGTTCTGGATGCCAGCGCAATGTCAGACAGGTTTTACTTTATACACCCAAGTCTTTGAGAAAAAAATGTGTTTGTTCTTCACAGATGTTTCTCAGTACTAAAACCGTTGGTAACATTGGGCTACCCCAGTTTCACTGAATAAAGAAAAAACAACATATAAAATACTTATACATACTATTTACTTCGGTTATAACTTACATTATAACTGCAAGCGGAGAGCTTGACTTATCGTTTAAAACTCCCGTGAAATAAGTTATGTTCATAAAATCAATCATCATGAATTAGAAATACATACGTATTTCGTCAATACTCAATGATGAATCAGTGCAGTTTGTCACGTAGGTCTTTATATCATTAAATTACCTACATCTTCTTCCTATTCTCTCACCCAAACCCTTTTGTTTTATTATCTTTCCGTACTTGTTTTTTTCCTGTATTTTTTTCGCATCACTCGTTGCGAAAGATATATTTCTTTCCCATCATCGTTTTCTTTCTCATACTGATTAGTAACCTTATTGCATCAGATGTCAGTCGCGCAGATAGCTGTGAATATACGGTTCTCGCCAGACATACGTCTGCAGTTTCCCCGGCCAAGAGCGCGACCCGACCAGATTTCTGGGCCTGGGGTGTGAGATATTCGTTTCGCTGGACATAGAGCAGACTTGTGGTCTACCATTTTTTTCACCTGTCACTAGCTTAAGGTGTCAAACCCGGCATCTGTACGACGCAGTTGTAGACGGTTGTCTGAGATTTGCAACTGACACGCGCTTTTCCCGGTCAGTTTGTTAACGCAGGTGCGTAATCGCACTGATGGCTGTTACGACATGAGGGAAGCTGACACATGATGTTGGGAGTAGGGGAGATAATTTCGCTTGGCGAAATAAGTTAGGATCCTTTGTCTGATTTTAAGATATTGGCTCGAGTTTGAAACTTTAATTTCATTCTCGCTCCTAAATTCGCAGTAGACAGGTGGTTCGAAACAGAATAGCTGTTAGCGTAGTTTCTCAGTGTGTTTCGGCAATTTGTCGAACTTCTAGACTTCCATAAATATTCAGCATATAATTCTTAAGTTGTGCGACTACCTGTAGTTCTGTGAGAGGTATATATATTATATCTAGTATTTTGTGAAATGATAAAGTGTTAAGTCGCTTATTTCATATTTCACTAGTTAGATTTTGCGCAGAGTGCCAAATTTATATAGTCTGTATTATTTTCTAGTGACGTGTTTCAGTGGATAGCAGAATAAATTATATTTCTTGCATTGAACAAACTAGTAGCTATAATGAAGTTAATTTTACTGCTAAATAATCAGACGAAATCATATTTTTCTAAACTAACTTACAAATGCTAGAACCTCATGAGATGTTGACGGAACACGCACGTGTTCCTAAATTCATGGGGATTGATGATCTTTTTTTTAAATATAACTTGCTTTACGGGAAATTTAAATGATAAGTCAAGCAGTACACTTGCGGTTTAATAATGTAAGTTATAGTGGGTACATATATGTAAATTATTTGATATGTGTTCTTTCTTTTATATAGTGAAACGGTGGTACCCAACTTTACCAGCGTTCTAGTACATGAACATTATTTGTGAAGAAACTAATCACTTTCATTACCTGAACTTTAACAGTTAAATGAAGTAAGAGGCCTTCGCGCCAGAATTAATTCTTCCAGAATAACTCTTCAGTACAGTTCAGCCCGTGGTGGCAAGCATAGATCAGAAACATTCCGACAGAGTTTTTGACTAGTACTGTGGTGACCAAATATAGTAACTTCCTGAAAGTAGACACCGATCTGACATTCCTTAAATTCTAGAAACCAAAGCTAATGACATTGTGCTCTGCTAACTTTCGTGCCTGGACAATATTTTATGTGACTTAATCAGACATTCGTAAAGTTAGAACACCCAAGGAATCGTTCCCCGAGGGTTTAGTACGTCTTTTGGAACTGGGGATTTCTTGGTCAAGGACTGCATTTTTCGGGTCTGTGTGAAGGTCCTAGAATTATTATGTTCCCAGAGGCAGCGAACAAAGTTGTGAGTATACATGTGTGAGAAAGGCCATGGTTGAATGAATGAGGGTACAAAGATCAGAGTGTTATTTTACAGTTGTGTATTGTCATCCATTTACTGTCTTTATTCTTTTTGTTTAACCTGCAGAATTTGTTACTATTTGCTAGAGTTTCTTTACTTCTTAGGCTAAATCAGATTATTCAATTCTGTGCATACATTTACGAGAAAAGAAGAAAAACTCTTAGCCTAAACCCTACGTATCTATAACTCTTTGGGCCATCATCTGTTCTCTTAACGGGGCTGTGGGCTAAACCTAGAGCTAAGATCATAACGGGGCTATCATCCTTGTAGCATTTTTCTTAAATTTTATGACTATTTGTATATGTTTTACTTGATGTATGTCTTTGGTGTTGTGAGAAGGTTTTACCTGATAAATAAAATCTCTCTTGAACTAAATCAGTGCGTTGGTCAGCTCGTTCAAAGAATACATATATCATTGTTATAGTTTTCCCACGTCTGTGTGTTTACCTGTCGTCACGTGTATGTGCGTGCCCGTGAGTAGATAGAGATATATTAATATATATAACTGTGGTTTAGACTGTCTGACACTTTAAAAACGGTCGTAGATGATAGGTGAGAGAGAGAAGATTATCTCGATTCTCAAAGACAGCTTCTATATCACATTCTATCATCTCACGTGTGGGAAATTCTATTGCTTTTCACCAGCTCTCACTGTGTATATCACATATTCTAATCTATTCAGAAGGGACCCAACCTAAGTCTTAATACTCCTATCGAAATCTACGACACAGTTATAAGTTAGTTTAAAATATTCTCGACTAATTACTAGCAATTTAATTAAATTTATTTATAGCTGCATGAGTTTAAGCTAGAAATTATAATTTATTTTGCTATCTACTGAAACACGTCAACTAGAGAATATAACAGACTTATAAATTAGTCCTTCTGCACAGAAATCTACTAGATAAAATGAAATAGGCGATTATCACTAAATCACTCAATACTACTATATAATATATAATATTTACCTCCAAACAGAACTACAAGCTATATTACGAACTAGAATTTATTCACTCATATAGTTAGTCTAGAAGCTCCGCAAAATTGTCGAGTCAAACTAAGAACTTCGCTATGCAAGCTTATTGCCTTAACATGAGCAACCTGTCTACTGCAAAATTTAGGAGAACTGAATGAATAGTCTAAGCTACTGGGGTGGATATATGAAAACGGACAATGGATGCCACGCTATGTCTCCAGAACCCCGTCTCCCCCTCTCCTCTTAACACTTCACATCAACTTAGACGCTGGCCATAACTGCCAAAACGCGTCTTCACACCTACCACGACATGTCTCATTTCTGAGCGATGCAGATTGGCGCATTCCACACCTCACGCCGAGAAACTAGCCGAAGAAAAACTCGTGTCAGATAAAAAATGTAGACAAATGTCTGCTCTCTATGTCTGACGAAACGAATTCTCACACTATTTCGTTCACATCCAGGGACTGACATATTATGCAATAAAATGCGTTACTAGTATGAGAAAAGAAACGGCAAAAGTCAGAATGCGAAAGAAATATTTTGTCGCAAACGAACGAATGCGAAAAACAGGAAAAGGATAAAAGAGCGATAATAAAGAAGAGGACACGGGTAGAAAAGAAAAAAAATAGAAAATTTATTGATCATAAATCTCTATGCGACAGTTATTTTATTTCATATAAACGTAACATGATGCTCTTTATTGAAGATGTGCATGTTGTGTGTTGTGTTATTTGCAATATAGTCTTGTATTTATAGAAGTTTTTATAAGGTTTTTTTCAGCTGAAATTCTAAGACTGATTTTGAGTTGTTTATTGCTTGCACCTTTCTAGGAAACGTTCAACTGAAAGAGTCTCTCTATGGTCTCTCGCGGCGAGGCTACAGGGTTCGAAACACTGTGGTGTCACGCTCCAATCTAAGCTGTAACTGTGTACCTGAATCTGCTCATGAGTTAGGGAAGGGAAAATGCAGCTATGAAAGGAACTGGTCACCCCACCTCTCGAAACTGGACCTGGTTTGTATAGGCTCTAACAGTTCACTCCCTTATGGTAGCATCTGATATTAGACGACCTTGACCTTTCCAGGATAATGGAAAAAACATGTTTTAAAGTTAATTTTAAATTTTTAAATAAAATGATTCAATTAGAAATAGATATAAATTATATATACTACTCGTCAAAAGTCAAGGGCCACCCTATTATTTTCAATACACTTCTATATAAGCGCATAGAATGATTAAATGAAGGAAGTTTTTAATAAAAATGGGTGCAATATCTTCCTCTGACAGTCCTCTATACACGTTAAGCATAAAAACAACTCACCGACAACCATGGTGATCACGTGCAATTTGGTTTGCTGACCATAAATTCTCATTTTTAATCTGTTTTTTCAAACTTCCGTACAACCAAACAGGTGAAGTAATCGTGCTGATTGACATTCCACGTGCAATGGCGACTTTTCGTGAACAGAGTTCACTCTTAGTTTGTTTTACAATCAGCAGACTTAGGGTAGTTTCATCACTTGCAAAAACCATGCCACCGAGAAGAAGTCTTGACACCTTACAAAGAATGAGGGCTATAGCGTGGGTTGAAAGTGGTTTATCTGTCCGTGAGGTTGCTAGACGGCTTGCAATGTCACACACTACTATCCAAAGAATTTTGGAGAAATTTCAGGCCACAGGAAGTGTGGAGGATCGCCACCGGCCAGGTCGCCCTAGATGCACCAATAGACATGATGACTGGTACCTCTTGTTGTCAGCCCTGCGCCATCGAACAGTGACTTGTTCCACTCTAAGAAGTCAGCTGAGACAAACTGTACACGTTAATTTCAGTCAAAGCACCATTCGCAGACGTTTACATGAATTTGGACTGGCTGCTCGACGTCCTGCAGTCAGAATCCCTCTTACTCCTGCTCATCGCAGAGCCCGTGTTGCTTGGTGTCGCGAGCACATCCAATGGACAAGGCAACAATGGAGTCAAGTTATCTTCACTGATGAATCTCGCTTCACTGTGTCATTCAATGATGGCAGGATTCGAGTTTGGAGATGACCAGGAGAGTGATTTACTGATGACACAATTCGAGACGTGGATCGTTATGGTTGTGGTTCTGTCATGGCCTGGGGAGGCTTCTACAGACACGGCAGGACCCCACTCTACATCACCCAAGGCAACTTGACCGGCCCAAGATATCAGAACGAAATCTTGAGACCAATTGTTCAGCCTGCTCTGGAGGCCTTAGGTGGTAATGCCATCCTCCAAGATGATAACGCTCGACCCCATCGAGCTCGTGCGAGCTTTTTTCTAAGTGGCCCTTGACTTTTGACGAGGAGTACTCGTATATATTTTGGTAAAACAAATTTTGTTTATCTCTATAATTTCCAGTATTTTGCAAGAATGCTTTAAGTTCAAAAGATTTTGTCTTAATCCATGAAGTATTTTACATTTAAAATAACATTTTAAATCTAACATTTAATTTTTTTATAATAAAACAAACGACCTTACACGGATTCCAATTCATTAGGGTGGTTATTTGTAATATTAGTGTACCGTTTAAACAATCCCAGTGTTTCGTATGTATGAAAGTGCTACGAAATATTAGCTTACATCAGTCGTGTAAATGTGTTAATTAAAAACTCAATGTCTGACACTGGTGAACACTGGTGAATGTGTTTATGCTGCCCTTATTTTATCGGATGATCATGTGGTGATAATTATTATTATTGATAACCCCAGACCTGAGGGTCTTTTATGTTTGGACATGCGCCCTAATATAACCGACTAGGTTGAACGGGACGCGCCTCGCCAAAACGAGGCAAAACTTTATTATAAAAAAAAATGTGGTGATCACTACTGATGAAATTGCAACTCTTTTCAGCAGCTAATGTTTCTGTTTAGCCTTACTGGTCAGGTCTCTGCGCCAAGGAATTGGATGACGTAAATGTGAAAGAGTTGATCACCAATGTGGGAAGTTCTGTTGGTGCTGCATCTGTTGCTGTCGTTGGTGGTGGGGCTGCTGTTGTCACCCCTGCTGGTGGTGGTGGAAAACATCTGAAGCTGAGGTAAAGAAAGAGAAGAAGAAGAAGGAAGGAGCTGAGGAATCTGATGAGGACATGGGCTTTGGACTGTTTGACTGATCTTCATGCACAGACAAGACAGAGTTCATAGTAATAAAACTGTAAATTACACTCATTTAAAAACATAAAGAAAGGAACGGTAGTTTCTCAGCCTGTTGGCTAAGATCAAACTATGGACGCGCAGATCAAAGATAGGGCCGAGATCAAACACATTTTAAACTATATAAATCAATAAACTTTATTCGTCACCCTAAAAGGGGTATGTAAAAAAAAAAAGTTACGGTAACGTCCAGAGTTGTCACAGCTGGGTATTTTTTTTACTACATCTGGGATTTTGGGCTTCCGTCTGGGTATCTGGGTATTTTTTTTTCCTAATCTGCATATCTGGGTATATTTGACAATCGGCATTTACAATGTATGTATATTCTGTGCACTGAGCATTATACAAAGTATTTATATTTTAATTAAATGTAAAAAAATTATGTGCCTTATATTTTTTATTCCACTTAAATTTAATTCTTGTTTTTAACCACATCAATGACGTTGTTTTTTCACTCGTTTACATCAACTATCTATTTCCTGTTATTCTGTTAATGGCTGTCATCTACAATACTCAGCCATGTTTGCGATGTGTTTTAAAGTATTCTTTTTAAATTTTAGACTTAAGCAGATAAACAGCATTAAAAATTTTTTTTTTATTATAAGATAATATAAAATGAGCTATGATGAAGGTACGCTAGGCAGTTGTAGCAGCATGACGACACACACGCCACCGCGTAAAAAAGTGAAGTAATGGTATCAGCAGGCTTTTTGTGAGAAATGGCTAACAGACAGCGAACTGAAAGATTGGATAAAGCCGGACTCAGGCAATCGCTATGCTGCGATTTGTACGGTCTGTTCCTGTATATTAACTAATGCAAATAAAACAGCATGATTGACACATAAAAGCACACAGAAGCACATGAAAAACTTTGAAGCCAAAAGCAAAACTCTGAACATTAACAAGTTTTTCATCAAACCAAAAGAGCCTTGTCTCCAAGACAAAATTGCTAAAGTGGAAATACTGTTGTCGGCTTTAATGGCAGAACATAATACTCCGTTTTCGCAAGCTAATCTTTTGATTGAATGTTGCAAACAGATGTTTCCAGACAACACAATTGCTCAAAAAATGTCACTGAAGCACAACAAGCTGTTGTGTGAAACAGTTTCCAGTCGAATACTAGCCAAGCAAGCAGTTGCCAAAGATGGAGTTTGTCATAAGTTTAATCCTAGTAAAAGCGTGGTTGAAGACGTGCGTGAAGGACGTTATCGGCAGAGATATGCAAAGATTTTGGAACTCCACAATCAAAATTCCACGTTGTCAATTCATGCATATGGTCTTGACGAAGGAGAAGTTGTCGACATGGATGCCGAATCCCTGACAAGTGACAATTTTCAACAGTAACAAGTTATAACTAAAAATTTTATTTTTGATTTGAGGAACATTTTGTTAATGTTACTACTGTAAGTATGTTACTGTTAAAATATCTCCTTTTCAAGAGTTCATAAATTGGGGTGTTAATAAAATCATTTTTATATCATTGTGAATTTTTGGTAATAAAAAATAAAATAAAAATGAAGAAGTAAACAAAAATTTGTAGCACATAGCTTATTTATGTTAAAGTTGCACTAAAGGATTGTGTAAGCATCGTCTATCCCGTGTATTTGAGGCATAAAATAATCTGGGTATTTCTGGGTTTTTTTAAAGAAGAAAATCTGGGTTTATCTCTAGAACTTGAGTGGCAACCTTGGTAACGTCACTTAGTTCCGCACTCATTCAATAGCAAGTAGAAAAAAGTATCTTCCTGTCATCACATGTTGAGCCGACTGGTGGGGGGTGAATCTTATTAAGTTTGTTACAAGTTTATTATTATTATGTTATCAAGTTCAAAATATTTGTGAGTACAGGGCAGTTTAATAGCATGACTCACTGGAAGTGAATATTTTCCCAAACTCTACAGAAGTAAATAAGCCCATCACGTGACTTTTCAGCTCAGTCCATTTCCAAACGGGACATAATCGGATTACTAAACTAATCACCAAATAAATTCAGTAAATTTACCAACATTGAGATATCAATCAATCAGTTAAAAATAACTTGTACATCAACACGTTGTTATATACCAAATCTGGCAACATCATCGTGAGCATGGAGAAAATAATGGGAAGATGGTTAGAGTTTATTAAGCCTTGGTTCAATGATCAAAGAGATCAATATTTTACAATCAGAAACAATATGTTGGAACCACTGATAATAATAGACCTTTTCAACAGACTAAATAACATTAAAGCAGCAAAGGTTCCAAGATCAGATAACATCATAAGGAAAATTATTATAGCCTGAAAATGAGTTTAGAGTAGACCTAGTTATTATTCTTCTTCATGTCGATTAACACCAGCTAATTCCATCATTTAATCTTATCCACCATCCACGTCATTATCCAATAAGATGGAGATATTTAATGTGAAGATCAACCATAATATTTAATAAAAATAATATAATATAATTATAACAAAATCTCCGGTCCAACATATGTAATTAGATTTTGTTAAAACTATCTGTACATTGTGGCATTTTTAATGAAAACAAAAATTGATGTGATCATCTGGATCTAGTAAAACTGTCAGTGTCAACAACAGTCATTCACCAGTTACAACATTTCAATCTAGGTAAATAGTTCAATTCGAAGGGAGTATGTTTTGCTAAGTGTTGCAATTCTAACGGATTATTTGTTGCCAAATAGTGGAATTCTGACGGAATATGAAATTTAACGGAGTATGTGTTAAAAATTCACGCTACTGATTCTATTTAACAAACCGGTAAGTAAACTAGTTTTCTTCTTTTTGTTTTGTTAGTTGAAATACAAATAATAGTACAAATATGTGCTACTGTATTTGCATCTAATTTTATTTCAAATTATTAGTTAACCTAAACGAAAATGCAAATTGGGTCTGAAACTAGCGATTGGGTCCATTTTCCTGCAATACGGGTACAGCCGAAAATGGCGGCCAAATTTTAGTTGGCGTAACTCTCTATTGAATCTAGGGCACTAGCTCAACCGAGAGTCCCTTATCAGTATATTCAGAGATTAGGCAGTTGCCTCTCGTCGCTTATCCTAATTGCGTACGGTCGCTAATATGTCTGGCCATACCCACGGACTGCTTAACCTGTTTCCGCCCAGGGCGGTAAAAAAATAGGACAGGGACGGATCAATAAGTGATCGAAAACTGATGATGCAATCGATCAAACGATCAAGTGGTCAATGCATCTAAACGGATAACAGAATTAGCGAATCCCTCTCTGTAGCCAATTCGTTATAGTAAAAACTCACACTCCTAAAATATCGTTCTAAAAATTTCGCGTGGGCTAAAAGTCTGAGGTACAAGAACTACTGTATTAGAGGACCCTTCGCACTTTCTTCGAACAACGTAGGGAGAGAGAGAGGACTCCACGGCAGATAGAAAAGATTTCAAGTATAAGACGTGGTTAATACCAGAATTAGTCATGTCCAAATTAAAGGACTAAATTTCAGAAAGTATATACATAGTCACTGTGGCAAGGAATCTTTCCGAAAGCTAATAGAGCTAGGATTTTTATCAATAGTTCCAATTTGGGAAAATTGCATCTCAACTGATGCAGTACTTGCTGTTGACCATTCTAGCAGAGTCGGCAACCCTTCAAGAAGTGTTTCTGGTGGTCATTGCTGGACAATAATCCTGACAGACGGTTCCAGAAGACAATCCGAAGCTGCATACTTTTCAGGTCTACGTGCAAAAATAACATGATCTCCGACGCCCCACTCGACTCCTGACGTGTGAAGAAAAGTCAAGAATCCACGTAGAGCCCCGCAACACACCAGACCCCAGCTACCACCTCTTCAATTAAAACGCTAGGTGGAACTAAAGAGTCCTATATAAATTGACACCTCAATTTCCAACATTCATTTTGAGTGATGATAGAACTTTCTCAAAATTAATATACCACTCAACACAGATCAAACAGTATGTGTAAATATGTAAATTTAAATCCCTAGTTGAATTGGAATTTTACGTTTGCGCCCTTAATAACTCCTTTTATATACATAGATACACTTATTTATATTTTGCAGAATTTCTTTGAGCGGGGCGCTTATCATCCACGAGTCTATAGTCATTATCTGACAAAAGATTGTGCAGAAGAAAGGCAGAGATTAAAAAAAAAAAACCTGCCAGAAGCCGAGATAATTCAGCTGTTGTAGTTGTCATCCTTCTATCCTGTAAGGTCCCTAAATAGGAACTGGTTCCTCCTATTACACCACTGCCAAGAGTATCTCTTGAACAAAGGTTACTACTATCATTGATAAACTCATCTTTAACTCTCTGGCTACCATTCACTTTTTTTTTTTTTTTTTTTTTTTGCGTTCGCCCGCTAATACTCGATGCGAAATCTCAGGTTATCATTTATGTCTAACCTGACATTGATTTTACGTGAGTATTCCTTTATTTCTTGTACAGAGACAAATGTCCCTCGCCATTCAGGCGATTTCGGAGGTACCCATTGCAGCTGGGTCGGCTCAGGGGCCGCCAGTCCCTGGTCGACGACACTCCTTCAAATATCCTCGCCAGGTCTCGAGTTAATCCAGTCCAAATCCCGGTCGACGAAAAATCCTCAAATGCCGTCGCCCGAGTTTGATCCTGTATCACCCGGTCGCCAGAGCGGTGTTGTAACCACTACGCTAGCGCGGCTCCCGCTACCATTCATGAACCACTATGGCAGACCAAGAAAGATAACGCCACAAGCACATGAGATTTTGGTATAACTAAGTAAACATTGGAGAATAATGCGTCAAATTGCAAGCACCACTCGATACATCGTAGTACATGTTGTCTGCATAAACATTTGGACAATATCGTCACCTGTGTCAAACAGCTGTCTCACGTCTGCTATCATTTAAACAAATGAAATAAATCGCCTGCCTTCTGTCACATACTAAATACTGTATGCCCAAAAAAAAAAAAAAAAATCGAAATAAGCATGAGTTTCATACTGTGTTGACGTCTATTTAAAATGTGTGTTGTTTTAACAATAATGTGAAAAAAAAAGTTCAGATATTTAAAAATCTTAATGAGTGCCTGAATTTTCTCTTGCAATTGCAGCTAGGAGGTACGCCTGCATGTACCTATGCTGTACACACATACACATCAACATTATTGTTTTTCTCGTCTTGTTTAGCTTGACACCCAACTGCAGATACCACAGTATTTGAAAGCGTGTCACAATTAATTTTACTGCAGCCGTAGATTCTGTAGCAATTCGTTTTATATGCTGAAGTTGCCAGCCACAAGTACATGTTCATATTAGCCACCTCTTACGCCATGCATGACAGTAGTTTAATTCTTTCATTGTCTCCAGCAGGGCCGTAGATATTTGGGGGTTCAAACCCACCCCCTCCCCCTTTTAGGGGGGAAATTATACTGTACCGGTACCAAAATAAAGCATTTAAAAAATTTTTTTTATTAAAACCCCCTCACCCCCCTTATTAAGTCCTATCTACGGCCCTGGTCTCCACAGAGACCCCGGATATTAGAGAGAGAGAGAGAGAGAGAGAGAGAGAGAGAGAGAGAGAGAGAGAGAGAGAAAGAGAGAGAGAGAGAGAGAGAGAGAACAAACACTTGCTTCTCACGTCAGCATATTTATGGGAGGTAATTTTTACTTTTGCAACGGATGCAACTGTGTAAAAAGAAATTATCACAGATTTCTGGAAAATTATCTCGTTTGACTTAAAAATATCTAAGTGCTCTTAAAGAATATCACGAAGCAAAATGACTTTTCTTTTTTATATGGAAACATTTTAAATTGTTCCGTAAATTTCTTGTCGTCTTGGGTCGTTAGCCCCTGATAAAGCAGTCAGTGGGCATCACGCCTATCGGCGTCTTGTAAGGTAGCAACAAACTGTTCCCATTTTGCTCGATCAGTGCGCGTCTTGATTCATGCTTTGCATCTCAGCCTCCAATGTTCTCCGCCAAGTTGTCTTTGGTCTGCACCTGTCGTTCTAGCTAAACGTAATGCAGTGGTTGCATAAAAGTGGTCATAGAGTTCTGGATCCCTCATCATCATCAGTTGAAGATCCTGAAGACTATGAGAAGCACAGTCAAACAAACTGTTCGACGTTGCACAAATGAGTACTGGCTCCAGCTCTAAGAAAACATCCAGACCGCAGCGCAAACAGGCAACACTAGACAAAGGTACCACGGTATAAAGAAACCATTGCCCTCCCCTCCCCTCCCCCCCCCCAATCCCGCGAAGGAAAAAAAAGGCACCACTCAAAAACATCAGCAGAGAGAAACTAACCGATACAGGTAAACAGATGGACAGGTGGGTCGACCACTACTCTGAGCTTTACACTAAAGAAAATACCACCACGCCTGCAGCCCCTTGACGCCGTTAAATGCCTCCCAGCTTTGGAGGAGGTGGATGCTGAACCAACTTTGTAAGAACTTAGCAAGGCCATTGATAGCTTGGCCTCTGGAAAAGCACAAGGCGACGTCGGATTATATTATATTACATTTATATTACATTATATTATATTACATTACATTTGTGTCATGTTATGTTATATTTTATCATATTAACAATTTTATTTATATTTACATTTACATTTATAATTATAAATATATCACATCATATCATATTTATATTTATATTACTGTATATTATATTATATTATATTATATATATTATATTATATTATATTATATTATATTATATTATATTATATATATATATATATATATATATATATATATATATATATATATATATATATATATATATATATATATATATATATATATATATATATATATATATATATATATATATATATATATATATATATATATATATATATATATATATATATATGGACAAATGGAAAATTCCTGGGGGACCTGGATTTCGCAGATGATGTAGCATTCTTAAGTTCAACACCAAGACAATCCCAAGAAGCAATAAATAATTTGTGTCATCTCTCGGTTAAAATTGGTCTCCAAATAAATGCCTCTAAAACTAAAGCTATGAACTTTTCTAACGAGACCTTTGATATCATCTTGAACGGGGAAAAACTACAGAAAGTTGAAAGTTTCAATTATTTAGGCAGTAAAATGACTCAGGATGGTGATACAACAAGAGAAATCCATACTAGAATTGCTTTGGCAGCTAGCGCCTTCAATAGATTATCTAACATTTGGAAATTACGATCATTGAATATACATACCAAGCTTCGTCTGTTTAATTCAAATGTTATCTCAGTGTTAACATACGGCTGTGAGAGTTGGAAAATAACAAAATCATTGGAGAACAAGCTGAATACATTCGAGAACAAATGTCTTAGAAAACTCATGAACATCAGTTGGAAAGAATTCAAGACTAATCGACAAATAAGAGAAGACTCTAGGCAGAAATATGTCTCCGACTATATAAGGAAAAGACGATGGTCATATATCGGTCATGTCCTACGAATGCAAAACAACAGAATACCACTACAGGCGCTCACTTGGGTTCCTGAGGGTAAGCGGAAAAAAGGAAGACCAAAAGAAACACTCAGAAGAACAATAATAAGAGAAGGAAGAACGTTGGGCCTAAATAATGTGCAAGAGCTAAGAGGAGTGGCATCACAACGAACAACCTGGAGAGCACTGGTTTCTGCCTTATGCGCCGTGTTTGGCGCTTAAAGAATTTATTATTATTATTATTATTATATACATAATGTTGTGTCGAATCGTGACGTGTTTTTTTTTTGTCTTGCCATGTGATGTGATGTCATGTCATGTCATGTCATGTCATGTAATGTAATGTTATTAAAGTTTGGTTTTGGTTTCAAAGACAATCTTTATTGCACACGGACAATTCCATCAGTGCTCTGATCTCCTCCCTTAGATCACACAAGGAGGGTCTCAGCACAGTGTATGGACTCCGTAGCACCGGCGAGAATCCCAATATGTATGTATATACAGGAATCACACACTCTATAAATATTGATGTGGTGGGTAGATTTTCCCAATTATAGTATGGAATACTCTTTAAGATTTCCAGCTGCCAAGAAATTTTTAAAGTGCGCAACTTGCTCATTGCACCTTATATTTTTTTCGCCCTTATCCGAGTAGGCTAGGCATCCGATCTCCCTACCCAGGAGATCAGGGGAATATGACATCGTTCGGACGCAGTGGTTCTGAAAAAAATTCCATCAAATAAATTTCATGTACATGGATCTGAACCCAGTACCTTCAGAACAAGAGATGGACGCCATACCCCTTCCACACTCCAACCCCCTGTTATATTATGTTATACTTTACTACATTACAATACATTATATTTATGATTATATTAATTATATTATATCATATCAATCATACGATGTTAATTATATTATATTACTTATATTGTATCAATTGTATTGTATTATTTTCAGCTACCTTTATGACGAAACTTGATTCCAAACGAAAGAATGTATAAAGCAACTTGGATATCACCAGACGACAGAACAGAAAATCATGACAACCACGAAGATGACATTGAAAGACCTTGATGGCACACGACAGAATGACTTGGCACATATTTATTGACGACGTCTGTTCCGGGGAGAACTGAAGCGTAAAGAAGAAGAAGAAAACCGGACGTTCCAAAAACAAAGCTCTTGAAGTAAACATAAAAAGACAAGCAAACAAGAAGATAAGAAGAACCACCAGAAGGTCAACAAATTAGCAAACTGAGACATCGAAAACTGTTTAACACATTGGTAGCGAAGATTTTCTGCACAAAAACATGCGAAACAGAACACACAGTGTGTAGTGCACAAGAGAATAAACAAAGAAGGCTATATTTATTTTTACTAAAAGTTAGCGACACTTTATTGCTGTCATGAAACTATAAACCATTTATAATTTTAGATGTCATAAATGAAAGAATTACAAGCTATAAAACATTTTAGCATCTGCATAAAACATAATATGTCCGTTTTGTTTCCCGGAATATTGCCTATTGGCAAAATCTGATTTATGTTCTAAATTTAATATTGAATTTGAAGAGATCAACAGTAGCTAGGAACACTGTTAGAAGGCTGCGTGCGGTACAGTGTTAAAAGATGAGGTAAACTTGACAGGCCTAAGAGAATGCATAGGCAGAATTAGTTCTTGATGTAGTCAATAGCTGTCTATAAAAATATATCCTATAGTATTACAGTAGAACTCCATTTATCCGAACCCCAATTATCCGAACATCCAATTATCCGAACACTTTTTCGAGAAAAAAAAAAAATCAGGCGCCACCAGTCATGTTAGACTTTATTTTTGAATCTTTTGATGCTGCAAGCTTCAAATGTGTGCGAACAATTTGTAGAGGATGGAATGGGCTAATGGTCAGTCGCTTACGTACAGGAAGTCAGTCAGATCATAAAGTCAGTTAATATCTGGTTTACCAATCTAGTGTACGTATGCGTTCTAGGCAGAACACTGGCTAAACAGACAGTTCAACTTAAAATAATTGTGTCTGCTACTACAGCAGAATAATTTTGGTGTGCAAGTATTTCTCTGTGCGATATGGAATCTTCCAGAAGGCCTAAAGCATATAAAAGGAACCGCAATGTTTTGTCAATTGAAACGAAAACAGAAATTATCAAGAGACTAGGAAAAGGTGAAACTGTGTCTTCACTTGCGAGGATTTCCAATGTTGGGAAAGCTACCGTCTCTGACATCAAAAGTAACAAGGATAAAATTATGAGTTTTGCACCGAAATTGGATAGTGAAAATGGGTCGAAGAAATGTAAACCATGAGACATGCGAAAGATTTGAAATTGGAAGAGGCTTTGTATATATGGTTTGTGCAAAGAAGAAGCAAAGGGGAAACCATCTCTGGTTCTCTATTGTATGAAAAGGCACTTCAGTTCAACAATCAACTTGACTGTCCTCCTGACTTTAAGGCTAGCCAGGGATGGTTAAGAAACTTTAAATCTCGTCATGGCATACGAGAATTGGAGATGCAACTGCCGCTGAAAATTTTAAAGAAACATTCTTGGCTTTTTTGGAAGAAGAAGATTATTCACTCGATGTGTATAATGCCGATGAGACTGGCTTATGCTGGAAATCATTGCCTCAAAAATCACTTGCATCTCAGCGCGAAGCAGCTTCCCCTGTGTTTAAAAAGTGCAAAGAGAGAGTAACAATTTTGGTAGCCGCGAATGCCAGTGGAAGTCATCGTTTACCGGTGCTAATGATCGGTAAAGCCAAAAAACCACGTTGTTTAAAGAATGTGACATGTCTCCCATTGTGCTACAAAGCACAGAAGAGTGCTTGGATGAATAGTGAAATATTTCTTGATTGGTATACAAATCAGTTCATCCCAAATGTGAAGAGGTTGAGAGAACAAGAAAAAGAAAACTGGAAAAGTAATTCTTCTACTGGACAATGCACCATCTCATCCAGAGACGGATACATTGAATGCAGTTGATGCAAATTTTAAAGTAATTTTTCTGCCTCCCAATGTAACAGCACTGATTCAACCAATGGATCAGGGTGTTATAGCAAAGCTTAAAACGATGTACAAGAAGGAAGTCATGCGTCGTTTATTGTTGGCTGAAGATGAAGAAAGTGTGGTGGCGTTTTCCAAAAAGCTTAATCTCAAAGACTGCTGATATATGTTAGCTGATGCTTGGACCACCCTGTCACAAGATAATCTCAACAAGGCTTGGAATAGATTGCTTGGGAAAAAAGGAGGAAATGAAACTACTGTAGTGGACACAAATGATGATTGTATAAATGAAGTTGTGGAACTGTTTCAAGCAATGCCCGGATTTTCGGCCTGTGACAAAGATGATGCACACATGTGGCTAGAAGATGATAATGATTCTGGTTTTCAGTTTTTTGAATGACGAAGAAATTTTGTCTTTTGTGCAAGAAGAAAACCAAATACATGTAGTGACCGATGATGAAGACTCCTCAGAAGTACATGATGTACTTGTAGATTATGAAGAAAACCCAAAACGTCGACCAAGTCCTGAAGAGGCCTTTATAGCACTAGAAACAGCGATGGCTTGGTACGAGCAAGAAGATGACAGCTGTCCTATACAGCTTCTGCTGTTGAAGAGAATGCGGGACTTAGCAGCCAAAAGGAGACTATCCAGTTTGGAGCAAAAGAGGATTCCTCATTAATTTAAATAGTGGGTTACATCTGTGCAAGTACATGTATACGTAAGTTGCGCCTGGTTTTGAATCGTTTGTAATGTTATTTTGAAAACATTTCTCTTTCTTAAAAAAAAATAATACAAGTAGTACATGCACTGCAAAATGTAATGAAAGATTTTGGTGATACAGTGATCTAATACAGTGTGGGTATTATTATTACAGTACAAGTAAATATGTTTTATAGTGTAATTTCCTTGTGATGGTTAATTATTTTTAGAAATATGTGTACATGTACTCGATACATTATGTAATCCAATTATCCGAACATTTGATTATCCGAACGATGCTCGGTCCCATGGGGTTCGGATAAATGGAGTTCTACTGTAATATGCAATAAGTGGCGTAACTTCCGCTGGCCAGCACATGACTGGATAGGCACGAAGACAGCATCTGTTCAGGTTTTCAAGAAAAGCGGTTAGGGTCACAATTACACATGCCTCCCAAATAGAAGCACCTGGAATAAAAGAGATTAAAACAGCTGATAAGTCAATATCCTTCACCTTCCAATGGAGCACCGGTCCTCACCAAACAGACGTCAAGTTCTCTTGTCACGTGCCATCAGCTCAACGTCTTTCCCTCTCTTCTTAATAATTATCCATTTCTATCACCAGTTCTCTTCTCCGCGTGTTCTTGGGGTTGCCTCTGATTCTCTTACCATCGGGATTCCAACCCAGGACTACTTGGTAATGCTATCAACAGGTTTTTCTTCACCGTGTGTACAGTCCATATCCAGCACCATCTTTTCATCTTTTGTTTTACCGGCACATGTCGACAATAGTGATTTTGTCGTATCAATGTAATCCTTCTAATATCGAAGAAAGTGATTTTGTCGTATCAATGTAATCCTTCTAATATCGAAGAAAGTGATTTTGTCGTATCAATGTAATCCTTCTAATATCGAAGAAAGTGATTTTGTCGTATCAATGTAATCCTTCTAATATCGTAGAAAGGGATTTTTTTTTCGTATCAATGTAATCCTTCTAATATCGAAGAAAGGGATTTTTTTCGTATCAATGTAATCCTTATAATATCGAAGAAAGAGATTTTGTCGTATCAATGTAATCCTTCTAATATCGAAGAAAGGTATTTTGTCGTATCAATGTAATCCTTCTAATATCGAAGAAAGGGATTTTGTCGTATCAATGTAATCCTTCTAATATCGAAGAAAGGGATTTTGTCGTATCAATTTAATCCTTCTAATATCAAAAGCACATATTTATGAAAGCTTCTAACTTCCTGGTTGTTGTTTTTTTATAACCGTAGATAAATATTACAATGGAGACCATGCAGTTTTTTTTTTAATATTCAGATATCGTAAAGAAGTCAAAGAACCAGCAGGGGAATGTCGTAGATTTTTGATAGGAGAATTAAGACTTGGGTTGGTCCCTTCTGAATAGGTTGGAATGAATGATAGTCACAGTGTGAGATAGAAATACAGAATAGATTTCCACGAGTGAGGTGGTAGAGTTGTGGTAGAGGCTGTCTCTGAGAGCGAGAAATCTTCTCTCTCTCTCTCTCTCTCTCTCTCTCTCTCTCACCTATCTTCTACGACAGATCTAGAGTAGTCAGACAGTCTAACACATATACATTAAATATATCTATATCCACTCACGTGCACGCACATTCAAGTGACGACAGGTAGACACACAGACGTGGGAAAATATAACAAATGGTTATATAGATATTTAGAACGAGCTGACCCACATGCTGATTAATTTATTGTTAAGTTTATTTATCATTGTAAACTTACGTCACAACATGTAAAATTACATCAAAAAAGCATATACACAAAGTCATAAACAAATCAAGGAATGCTACAAGAACTGATAGACCCACAGTTATGATCTTCCCTCGATGGATAGCCCACAGTCCCGTTAGGAGAAAGATGATAACACAAAGAGTCTCAGGTACATATGATTGAGTCTAAGAGTTTTTCCCCGTTTAAGGTATGAACAGACCTGATACTATAATCTAGTTTAAGGGAAAATATGGTTAGCAAAGGAAAACTTGCCTGAAGAAAGTTATGACAGCAAATAGGTGCCAAAATACAACGGTAAAATAACACTCAGACCTACGTACATTCTATTCATTCAGCCGTGGCCACGTGCGCACATTCATACTTACAGCTTTGATCGCTGCCTCTGGGAACATAATTTTTTCTAGGACCTTCACACAGACCCGTAAATGCAGTCTCGACCAAGAAATCCCCAGTTCCAAAAAGACGTACTGAATTCTCTGTCTCAGGGAACGATTCCTTGGGTGTTCTTATTTTTCGGATGTCTGTTTAAGTCACATAAAATTTGTCCAGGCACGAAAGTTAGCGGAGCACAGTGTCACTAGCGTAGGTTTCTAAAAAAATGAGGAATGTCAGGTCGGGTGCCTTATCTCAGTATATGACTATATTTGGTCACCACACTACTAGTCAAAACTCTGTGGAATGTTACTGATATTGTGCTTGCCACAGCGGCTGATCTGTACTTAAGTGTTATTCTGGAAGAATTAATTCTGGCGCGATAGTCCTTTTACTTCATTTAACTGTTACAGTTCATGTAATGAAAGTGCTTAAGTTCTTCACAGATAATGTTCACGTACTAGAACGCTGGCAAAGTTTGGGTACCACAGTATTCACTGAATAAAGAAAAATACATATGAAATATTTTACATATTATGTACTCAATATAACTTACATTTTTAAACTGCAAGCGTATAGCTTGTCTTATAGTTTAACCCTTCCCGTGGAATAAGTTATATTTAAAAAAAATCATCAATCCTAATGAATTAGGAACACGTGCGTATTCCGTCAACATTCATGAGACTTCTAGCATTTATAAGTTAGTTTAGAAAAAATATGTTCTCGTCTGATTATTTAGCAGTAAAATTAAATTCATTATAGCTACATTGTTGTTTAAGCTAAAAATTATAATTTATTCTGCTTTCCACTGAAACACGTCACTAGAAAATAATACAGACTTACGTATTAAGCGCTCTGCACCAAATCTAACTAGTGAAATAAAATAAGCGATTTAACACTTTAAACACTTCACGAAATACTAGATAATATGTATAATATTTTACCTCCACACAGAATTTACAGGCGATCGCACAACTTTGGAATTATATGCTTATTTTTATTGGTAGTCTAGAAGTTCGGCAATAATTTTTGCTATGAACAAACTAAGACTTCGCTATACAGCTTATTCTCTTTGCACGAAACGACCTGTCTACTGCGAATTTAGGAGCGAGAATGAAAATCTAGTTTCAAACACTGGTTATATCTATTACCAGACAAAGAGGTAAACTTTTATTCCGCCAAACCGAAATAATCCCCCTTTCCGTCTATAACACTTTACGTTTAACACCAAGAGGCTGTCGAAAACTGACACTCTGCGTCTCTGACACCTCCGTCTAAGAAACAGCCGTAGCGCTAAGTGTCAGATGCAAATGTAGACAACTTTTCTGCAATGCAGGGGCAGTTTTTGCACCTCACGCTGACCATGGCCTACAATGAGTGTCGTGTCAGGTGAAATTTCCAGACAAATGTCTCGAACTGCACCTTAGAGGTGTCAGTTATCGCGCTTTTCCTGAGCGCTCAGCCGAAGAAGCTGCGCCTGTCAGCTGAAAGTGCAGACATAGTCTGCTCGTATGTCTGAGATAAGCGAAAGTCACAGTTTCGTGTCCTGACATCTAATGCAATTAGAAATGTATTTTAACGCTCTGCCGTGTCTGCAGAGACTGACACGTTACGTCATAACTGCGTTCTCAGTTTTGAGAAAAGAAACAGGTAAACGTTAGAATGGGAAAATAGTAATGTATATAGTCGCAAACGAACGAATGCGAAAAACACAGAAAAAAGGTAAAAAGCGATAATAAAAATAGACGATACAGGTGACAGAAAAGAAGAAGATATAGGCAATTTAATGATCATAAAACATATGTGACAGAACGTCCCCCCTTTAAGATATGGATGCACTCCATGTCTACGTTATGGAATAAAATTTCCTATATCCGTAGCTTCAGGGTGTCTGTCTTCCTCCATCTCATCTCCCCCCTCCTTCTCTCACCAATTCCTACTCAAGTCTACTCCCAAAGTTTCCTTTCTCTGAAATGTCTCCCATGCGCGCTTGAAAGAGCGTCGCCGCTTCTGACATTTTTAAAAGATTTCCTGTGATTGCAGTGGAGTTTCCCTGCCACTATCGTCATCTTCGTCAGTTTTGGCGATCGTCAGGAGATGGTCGTATGTCGGCACTGGTCTTTCCAAGTATCTCTTTAAGAGATTTAAATGGAAAACCTTTTCCTTTCCTTCAATAGAGATCTGGTAGTTAGCCTTAGAAATCTTTTTCAGGACGGTAAACGGCCCTTGTCATCCGATCTTCAGTTGGTTGTTTCCGGTAGGGAGTAACACCAAAACTTTCTCTCCTGCTTCCAGTTCTCTCTCTTTCGCGACTTTCCTGTATCGGTTAGCGTGCTTTGTGCGTGCTCGCTTAAAGTTAGTCGTTGCTAGGTCCCATCCTAGTTTCAACCTTTCCTTTAAATCCGATACGTATTTACTGGCTGAGACAACTGTCTCCTCAGCCTTCTGGTCTGTCAGTGACCAAAGTAAGGCTTCAAGCGGCCCCTTGATAGGTCTGCCAAATAAAAGCGTAGCTGGCGGAAATCCTGTGGAAGCATGAGGAGATTCTCTCTAGCCAAATAAAGCTGCCGGAATGCATCAAACCCAATCTTCAGGTTTCACTTGTGCCAGTCTACTTAACATCATGTTGAGGTTTTCGTTAACACGTTCTACTAGCCCATTTCTGGCCAGAGTATAAGGCTTAGTGTAGATGTGATGGTCCCTCAAGATCTTGACGATCGCATCCATCAACAGGTTTCGGTATGGAGATCCGTTATCCGTCAACAATTGTTTAGGGAATCCCAACCGAGTGAAAATTTGCACGAGGGCTTCTGCGACATGCTTGGCATCTGCGCATGTTAGCGGGATAGCTTCTGCCCATAAAGTGCATGTATCGACTAGGGTCAGGATAAACCTGTTCCTTCTTTTAGTCCTTTCTAAGGGTCCTAAAATGTCGATCACAACCCGTTCGAATGGTGTTCCCACTATTGGCATTTCACCCAAAGAGACTGGGGGTGCCCACTGGTTGAGTGGCACACGTTGGCACTGGGCACAGGCTTTGACATACCTGATAATATCAGTATTTACTCCTGGCCACCAATAATGAGTGGTTATCCGTTGGTTTGTGGCGTTCTGTCCCATATGTCCGCTGAAGGGAAGAGAGTGCCCCATTTCTAGGATTTGGCTTCTGTACTGTTTCGGTACTAGGAGCTGGTTGTAACCTTGGTCAGGCTTGCCCGTTCTGCGATAAAGTACGCCATCCTTAGAAAAAATGTCCCCGTGCTGTCTGGGTTCCTTAGCCATGGGCAGTTTCCTAAAGCAGGATGCCAAAGTAGGGTCCTTGTATTGCTCTTCTTTAAGTTCCATAGGTAACAAATTAGGCGCAGGCTCCCGTTCCTTCTTGGTTTGCCCTCTTGTAGTTACTGCTGCCGCAATCGGCTCTTCCGGTTTCCCAATACTCACGTATTGTTGCGCACATATTCTTTTGTGTGGTGACGCACAGATTACTGTTGGTAGGCATACAAATGTAAAGTATAACTATTTGTCTGATGAAAAATATTTATTTGAGAATCAACGATTCTCAATCTAAGGGACAGAACCCTGATTGTTTGATGTTGTATTCGGTTCTATGGGTTATCTGTTCTTGTGTCTCAATCTGGCGTATGAATACTAGATTTATGTCATTTTTCGTCTGGTATGGCCAGAAACAGATTGGTCTTGCTTAAAATGTTTATGGCCCGAAGTTATATTTATTCCTTGACTATTTAAGGTGATTCGGTCTTATATCTTTGTATCTTTGTATTTCTATGTCGGACTATTTTGTGAGCTGAACTCTGAGGTGAAAGGCTTTTCTGCGCATGCGTCGATTTTGAGTATGTGGACAGAGAAGGCTGTCATGTCGTCGCTACTATGGGCTGGTCGATTAGAAAGTTTGAAGATTGATCTCTGTGATTTATTCTAGGAAGGAGATTGTTTCTCTGTATGACTGTATTATCAGAGATTCTCCTAATGTCCATTATTAACGCCTAGGAATGGCGTGCGTTATTCGCTTGTATGTGTTTTCTAAAGCCAGGTAAAACCAAACCCTTTTTTGCTGAACTTTTTGCTAAGCCTAGATGGGAGACGTGTTATCGTACATCTAGGATTGTTGATTACAGATGAAGATGACGTCTTATTTAGCAGCACTAGATTACTTGATGCAACCAGCCTTCTTGATAGCAGAAATGTATAGAAGCCCAATGAGGACATTTACGTATGAATAACGAAGTAATTCTGCTTCATAATTTTTCATCCTGGGTGAGCGAAGCTCACGGAGGAGAGCCATCTTGGATTCCCGCCATTGTAAGCGGATCATTGTCGGAGAACAGAAAAGGTCTTATTATCTGATGATGGTACAGAGATCTACATATTATGAAAACCCACTACTGTGGTTTGACATTGTTGCTATAAACATTTGATGAATTTACGGCTTGAGAAACTTAGCCAGGAGAAGGTTCTGTCAGTGAACCATTGTTGATGATTATGTATCCACCTTAACTGACGCGATTAGTCAGTTGAAGCATGAGACGATAGACAACCAGAATATTGAGTGCTTGCCTACTGTCGTTCCATTATATTGACATGCCACATAAATGTACATCTGATATTGTCACCCATTTTTCAAGTATACGATGATTTTTTGCCAACCTGTTCAAATGACTGTAATCGTGATGTCGAAGTGTACGTCCATTATTAAATGTATGAAACGTCATCAGCAGTCTACCCTTTATTGACTTCTGCTTATGATTGAGTGAGTGACTTGTCAACTCAACAGAACTGTACACACATTCGCGTCCTTTACATCTATATTCTCACTCGATGTCGGAACGAGTTGACCATTCATCTACGGGTTCAGTATGACCTTATGAAAGCAGTAACACCCCCAATCAAAGGTGATCGTTATCAATGTGATAAGAAAATACACACTTATCAATGTGGTAGGCCAGATTTCTGGGTCTAACCTGCACAGTGGACATTGCCAGAAGTCAGCTACTGATGACAGATCGTTTCTTGTGGCCGCATACGACACACATAAACACCAGCATTACAAGTCTACAGTCGATGTCAGCTAGTCAGCAGTTTCGTTACGTGACCTGACCTGTCAAGCAGAGGCAGTATCTAGGTCAGCGCTTGTTGACATTTGTGTTAGAACAGACATCAGTGCACAGCAGGGTATTAGCAAGTATTAACTGTGTTAGCGAGAAGTGCTTATATTTCAACGGTGGATCTTCTGGTGTTCTGCTCTATATTGAACATTGTAATAGTTTAGGCCAGAAGTATTAATTTATTACAGTGGCAATTTATTAGTAAATTGATAATTAGAAACTATACCATTATGCCGTAAAATTGAACCTCCTTTGCAACACATATTATTCATATGCTATTTGATTACATTATATGAGATATATATATTTATGTTTAAATGTTTACATGTTGCATATTAGTGTTGTGTATATGTCCGTGGGCGGTTGGGTAAGGTGACTAATATAACATTTCCCACGTCATAGAGGGCTTATATTAGTGTTCTGTAGGCGCAAATTTTCTTAATTGAAAATTTGCTAGCGACAATTTGTTGCTATTGTTGTTAGTTGTGACGACGTGTTTTTTTTTCTTCGTTGTTTTTGTAATATTTTTTCTGTTCTTTAGTTTTGTTTTGATTTGTTTGTACTTGTAGGTCTCATCTTTCCGGTCATTTAGTTCTATACACTGTGACGTCATTTGTGTTGTTTATTTCCTCGCGGTTGTCATCACTGGTTCTGTGATTATTTTCTTCAGTTTTCCTATTTGTTTTTTTGATTTCTGGGAATGTTTTCGTATTGTCTTTCTTGATTGTCCTTTGTTTATGTTGTTGGTTGACATATGCTGTAAGGTATATTTGATCATACACTACTAGCTGTGTAGTACACTTTTAGTATAGAATAAACTTGTAGTTTATTACTATTATTATTATTATTATACAAGTGAGTATACAAGACCTTATTAAAGGCTTGTCTCCCACAGAGATTGGGGTAAAGGGAGCTGATTATTCAAGTTTATTAAAACTTGCCCTCATTTACGGTGAAATAAATTTCATTGACTTTTTCAGGTAACTAGTCACATATTGTTAAACATTATGTCGACTTTAGATTACTTTATTGAGATAGGGAAATCCCTAGGCAAGTCTGGTAAAGAATTGGAAGAATACTCGACTGCTCAATGGGCCATGGCATTGAAGTTAGAAGAAAAGAAACAAAAAGAGGAAAATAAATTGAAAGCAGAAGCTGAACAAAAGAAAATAGATGCTGAGAATTTAAGGTTGCAAATTCAAGCAGAGGAAAGAAAACTTCAAGCGGAGGAAAGAAAACTTCAGCCTGAAGAAAAAAGACTTGAGGCTGAAGAAAAAAGATTACAGGGAGAATCTGAAAATAAAAGATTAGAAGCTGAGGCTCAAGAAAAAAGATTACAAAGAGAAGTTGAGGCTGAAGAAAAAAGATTACAGAGAGAATCTGAAAATAAAAGATTAGAAGCTGAGGAGAGAAAAACAAAGATGGAACATGAACATAAGGAAAAACTAATAGCATTTGAGTTAGAAAAATTGAAATTGACAAATACGAGTAATGTTAATCAGTCATCTGGTGGTAATGGTAAACCTTATATTTACAAGATCAAGCTACCAGCATTTAATCCATCCAGTGACGATATAACAGTTTGGCTAGATAGGTTTGAACGTTCTTGTCGAAATCATAATGTGGATAGATCACAATATGCTAATCAGTTATCAGAGATACTGAAAGGTGACACTGACTAGTTTAAGCTTGGTAGAAGAGGCTGACCAGGATAATTATGATGTTATCAGAGCAGCCTTATTAAAAAAATATCAATTGACAGAGGAAGGTTACCGTCTTTTGTTTAAGAGAATGGTACCTGAAACAGGGGTAGAATTCTCAGAATTCATTGCAAGGACACGTCTTACATTTAATCGTTGGATTGAGCTGTCCAAAACAGAAAAGACATATGAAGCCCTTATGGACTTGTTGCTCAGGGACAAGATTATGTCAAGTGTAAATAAACCATTCCTTGAATTCCTACATGAGCGTAAACCCAAGAAACTAAAAGAAATGGAACAATATTGTACCCAATACGTCACTGCACACCCGGACGTAGCTATTAGCAATGCTAAGGTTAAGGAAAGTATGCCAGTTGCTTCAGCAACACCATACAACCCTAATTACTCACACAAATTTCAAGGACCACAAAACAGGTTTGATAAAAAGAGTAACTCGAATAATTATCAAAATCAAGGTAATCAATCATTTCAAGGTTCTTCTTCGAAGAACTGGAGACGAGCTGACAGCCCTCGATACAGGGGTTGCCACAATTATAGGAATTTCCGCAGAGGAAGTCATTATAGGAACTATCCAAGTCATCCGTCATGGAGACAACAAGACCATAATTATAGAGATAATCATTATAATGAACATAACAATTGTAACCATGAGAATTATGACTCAAACCCAAATAGGGGTTACAATAGAGGAGATAATAATAATAATTGGAGAGGCAATAATAATCGAGGTAGATCTCAATACAAGGGACATAAATCACATTATCAGGCAAACTCTGCACAGCAAGAAACCCATGAAGCCTGTGATCAGACTAATGATAATAAAAACTCTAATAATATGGCATGTTATACTTTTGATTTTGGGAGAGCATCTCAATGCCCCCAATGCAAAACATTATTTGAACCAACTACGGTGTCTACTTTAAGTTGTGGTCACCCTCTTCCTGCTCTTCCTGCGTCAGTCACGCATGATGGAAGAGGATCTCTTGTCTTACATAAAGGTCTAGTAAATGATAGCCCAGTCTCAATTCTTTTTAATTTTGGATGCACCACCATTGGCGTTAGACAGTCACTCGTAGATCCTTCCCTTGCCACAGGCAAAGTAGTTAAATGTGTAACATTTGGCGGCACCTTAGAGAAGTACTCTACTGCTATCATCAATATTGCTACTCCTTTCTTTACGTGAGATGTGCATGCATGTCTTCTGCCGAATCCGATCGCTGATCTCATCATTGGTCGTATTCACGGAGTCAAAGAATGCACTCCGCAACAAATTGCTGCTTGGGAAGATAAAATATGCAAACTGCTAATGCAGTAGTCACAAGAGCACAAGCTCTCAATATGCCTCAAACTTCATCTACTGAAGATACTGAAGTGCATAACCAAGATGATCCCTTGGTAATTTCTCGTGACTCATTTATAAAACAGCAAGAATATGATCCCACTCTAAAGAAATTCTTCACTCTTGCAACAAAAGGTGATCCAAATAAAGATACAAATAAAAAATCTTAGATTACAATGAAAAATGGCGTACTTGTGCGTATGGTCCAAGACTCTACTACGTCCATGCATTCTCAAATTCTTGTTCCCAAGAATTTGAGAGTTAAAGTTTTGCAGCACGCTCATGACTCTCAGTGTGCTGGACATATGGGTTTTTCCCGTACTAAGTCAAGAGTTCTTGCGGCTTTCTTTTGGCCTTTCGTGTAACGAAATGGTTTTTTTTTTTAGGGAGAAAGTGTAAGTATGACAGACTTGATGGAAGAATTAAAGATAATCTCTAGAGGAAACTCTTCCAGACTGCAGGTTGAATGCACAGTCTCTCCTCGGGAATTAGTCCACTCAAAAAACCTGTCTAAGAGAATTCTGGTGAAACTAAACAGGATATTCTCTAGGCGATAAATTCTTTATCCGATATCCTACAAAGGACTATGTATAGTACATAAAGATGGATAAGAGATTTGGTGCCCAGCCACATTAAAAATATCCTGACCCAATAGTGTTTAATAATTTTGGCTCTGCCCCCAGGGTGTAGATTTATGTTACTAAAACTATACAACCCATTTAAATATTACAAAGAAAATAACAACAGACTCGGTTATGTAAAGTTTACAAAAATGAAAATAGAATCTCACAATATATTCAAATATACAACTATATGTTCCCTAATCTATGAATGGTTCTGAACCATGTTAGAATTAATTTGTCATCACTGGACAAAGGAATATTCTTTAGTGGTTCTGCTGGCATGTACAGATACTCATCTCAGATCTGAATTGATGTAGTCTTGTTGTCACAGGTTCAATATATCCCAGCACTCCAGGTCCCGCAAGTTCTTTTTAGGGTTTCAGAGGATGGCAAGTTGCTTCTTCTCCGTCTTGACACAGGGCTCATCACCAACTGGGATGGAGTATGTCTGCCCTTGAGAACACTGCATATGCTTTAGTCTTCTGGTATGACAACCGGGTAGGACTGGATTGACAAACAATTGGAGCTCCATAAGTAATCATGCCAGAGAAGTCATTTCCCATATCTGCTGGGCGCTAATCGTCCATCAGAAATCTAACAAACATTCATAGTTAACATAACTAACAAGGGGCTACCTATTATCTATTATAGCATAACTGATGTTATAAGCAAACAGGTGGGTCTCAACCTATATCTGCCTTCCAGCTTGTTTACCGCAGTGATTTTCAACATATGGGCCGTTAGCTTCACCCACTGTGAAGTTTGGGGCAGTGGTCATCAAAAGTTTGAGAACCACTGGTCTACCTTGTGCCCATAGCGCAGTAAATTCAGTGTGGGGTCATTGTCAACAATGGTTTGAGAATCACTGGGTAATAGTTTTCTATTCTGCTATAACATGTTCGGGTGTCATTGTTGCCAAGGTTTGAGAACCACTGAATTACAAGTCAGTCAACATATTCATTTATAAAATTGGCTACAGCCCATTATTACATAGTTCTAAGTTTATGTGATAGGCATTCATATACCTTATTAATACCATCATAACACATACACATAAACATTAAAATATAATAAGGATATTTGCAGAAATCAGTTCAGGATTTAAATATGACAAGGATAATCATGGCTGAAATCATACAGTAGAATTTAGTAGAAATCATTCAGTATAAAACAAGACAAGCGTAGTTCATAGATGAAACTTTCAGTATACATAATTGTTGCGTGATAAATTCTCGCAACATCATTTTATTACAATATCTATTTTATAACGCAAGGGCAACAACTGCTTGAAATTTATAGTCACTTTTCTCGGTAAGCATTTGTCTTCTCGCGTTGGTATCGAATGCAGTTAAGTTTGAGCTGTGGTCATTTTGCGCTGGACTGCGCATGACTTGTCTTGCTTCTTGGTCGATCGGTTTCCGCCCACCACTAGTGGAGTGAGCGATTTGGAATGGCGAAAGAGATGCCTCGTTGAAGAGGGGATCTCCGCTATTTTTTGTTCTGTCAGGGATGTGTAGTCCTCTTAATGGATATTTCGTTTATTCGAGATAATACCTCAGTGTTTATTTCTGTGTATTTCATGAAAGCAAGGTAAATTAACATTTTCATTAACTCTATCGATTTTTGGTCGTGAACGATTTCTGGCTCATAGCCTGTCTTCGAAAGTCGTCGTCACGAGATGTTTTCCTAGCTCACATGTCGCTGTATTCTTGCTGCAATCGGTTGATGCAGGTCCCAAGGACTATTACTTGCTACTTGGTTACCTGAACTAGGTTTGAAAAACCTTTGTTATCTAGAGGATATTTTTGAGGACATTATTTATACTTCGGCAGACGTGTCTGTCTTGCTGAAGTCAGATTAAGGAGAGTGAACTGATCTCATACATCTGGTTATCTCCTGGCTGTTATAGAAAAGGATGGAGTTTTCCACCTGACTACATTTACAGCACTATGAAATATAACATGCACTCAACTCATATCTGACACTATGTCACAGGTAATGTCTACCTTACATATTGAACGATCTCTCAGTAGTATCTACCATCCTATGTCTAATGGGTTAGTTGAGCGTCTGAATAGAACGCTCAAGACTTTGCTTGGTAAGATAACTGAAGATCATCCTCAAGATTGGGACAGGGTTTTTACCCGCGGCTCTCTTTGCCTATAGAGAAGTCCCTAATGAACACACAGGATTTTCTCCCTTCGAACTTGTCTTTGGCGCGCGTCCACGCGGCCCTATGTCTTTATTACACGATCTCATCACTGCCGATGATATTAGCGATGAAACTCAATCCTCATATGAGTATGTCATTGCTCTTAGACAAAAGATCATTGAGGCATGTAAGCTAGCAACTGCTTCATCAGAAATTGCTAAAGAGAAGGCAAGACAGTTTGCTAACAAGAATAGATGTCTACGACAACTTTGTCCAGGTGACAAAGCATTCGTCCTACTCCCCAGTAGGGAAAATAGACTTCTTATTGCATGGAAAGGTCCGTATGCAATAGTCTCTCGGATTTCCGATGTTGACTATGTGGTCGATATTGATGGAAAGCATAAAACGTTCCACATAAACATGCTTTCGGAATTTCACGAACGTCCGGACTATTTGCTGCCTATTTTCCAGGCAACGGATGATGCTCCTGCACCTCACGGTCATTATTCATCCCTGTCTGTCATACAGGATGAGGAAGCTACCTTCTCTGATGTCAACCTTCCCCTTCCGGTGGTTCCATTACATTCTACGGAATCTTGGAAAAACGTTTCGGTTTCTCCTAATCTTTCTGGTGACGAACATCGACAAGTCTCGTCGATGTTACAAACATTTCAGGATGTTCTCACTGACATTCCTGGACACACAGATGTCATAGAACATGACATAATTCTTACCGACAATAATCCAATTAGGGTTAGGCCGTATCCTGTTCCTATACACTTTCAGTCGCAAGTGGAAAAGGAATTGGATGAAATGATTCAATTAAATATAATTGAACCATCGACTTCACCATATTCTTCTTCCATGGTTATTGTACGGAAGAAGGATAAGAACATACGAATTTGTGTTGATTATCGCAAATTGAATCAGGTCACAAAGTTCGATGCTGAACCGATGCCTTTGTTAGAAGATCTACTGATTAGACTTTCTAATTCTAGATTCTTCACTAAACTTGACTTGTCTAAAGGTTATTGGCAAGTGCCTTTAGCAGAGCATGCCAAACCTCTTACTGCTTTTTCTACACCTAGGGGTCTATTTCAATGGAATGTTATGCCTTTTGGTCTCATGAACGCCCCTGCAACTTTCGTTCGCATGATGCGTCGAATTCTGTCACATCGTTCGGATGTCATCGCATACTTAGATGACATCTGTCTCTTCAGTGATACCTGGGAAGATCACTATTTAGGGTTATATGACTTACTGTCCACTCTACGTGAGAATAATTTGACAGCGAAACCTTCTAAAGCTTTTGTTGGTTTTGGTGAAATCTCTTTCCTGGGTCATCGTGTTGGTCATGGTCTCTTGAAGACAGAAGACCACAATACTTCAAAAATACTGAACATCTCTGTTCCTAAAACGAAGAAACAAGTTAGGAGTCTCTTAGGTTTAATTCAATTTTATGGGAGATTTATTCCAAATTTATCTTCGATCATGGCACCTCTATCAACATTGTTGAAGAAAGGTTCGCCTAATCTGGTCCGTTGGTCTGAAGAATGCCAATCTTCACTAGACCAAATCAAGAATATATTTTTCTTCTCCTCCCATCTTAAGATTACCTACTCTTGATAGGACTTTTGTTCTTCGAAGTGATGCTTCATCCACTGGGATTGGAGCAGCACTGATGCAAGAATATGCAAATACTCTGCATCCTGTTATGTACATTTCTAGAAAACTAAATGCGGCAGAGAGGAACTACTCGGTTTTAGACCGTGAGTTGTTAGCGATGGTTTGGTCAATTCTAAAGCTACAAAGATTCCTCCTGGGCGCACATTTCATTCTAGAGACTGATCAGAAAGCTCTTACAGCTATTCAGACTAAGAATTTGAAGAGTTCGAGATCCACTCGATATGCTATAGCTCTTCAACCTTTTCACTTCACGGTACGAGCTATCCGTGGTGCGGATAATGTGATGGCTGACATTTTGTCTAGATGCCCACATGACTCTAACTAATACTTCTGTCCTATATTCCTATATATTACAGAGTCATAACACACCTATATTACTACAATAGATTAGCACATCTGTACTCACTTTATATGTACACACTATCGTGCTTTGTTGTCATCTTCTTCTGTTCGTTTTTTAAGATGATAGAGGAGGACTGAGTAGTTAATATAAGGGCCGTTAGTTTACTAAACAGCCACAATTATTAATAATGTATTGTACCTTATGAAGCATATTAGTTATTAATTAGCATTATATTGCTTGTACTTTCTCAGAATGTCATTGTTGAGCTGAGGACTTACCTTACTAGTATCAAGCATGACGAGTTCTAGATTGTGTACTTACCCTCGGAATGCCAGAGCATATGTCCTGGATCGTCATGTAGTTTAACTTTACTATGTACTTATGTCATTACATGTCAAATAATGTACTATTTAAAGTTTCCTATCAGATTTGTACATCCATTTTTAAAGACAATATTAGAGTATGCTGTTTAATGATGATTATGGTAACTTGCATACGTATATTGTGTTTACATGCTAACGTGATGTGTGTTGGTGACACCTCCCCGATGTGAATATTTTTTGAGACATATTTATTTTCCTGTTGAGGTATATCCTCACCAGACACTCTATAATTAGCCTCATGTTAGGCAATTTAATTAATTATCAGCGCATAATTCGTGCGTTTTGAGCCGCTTATCGCATGCTCTTTGATATTTAAAAAAAAAAAATATGTTCCACATTTTTTTTTTTATCGGGAGGAGGTGGTGATATGTTGCGTGATAAATTCTCGCAACATCATTTTATTACAATATCTATTTTATAACGCAAGGGCAACAACTGCTTGAAATTTATAGTCACTTTTCTCGGTAAGCATTTGTCTTCTCGCGTTGGTATCGAATGCAGTTAAGTTTGAGCTGTGGTCATTTTGCGCTGGACTGCGCATGACTTGTCTTGCTTCTTGGTCGATCGGTTTCCGCCCACCACGAAGGCAAGGTAAATTAACATTTTCATTAACTCTATCGATTTTTGGTCGTGAACGATTTCTGGCTCATAGCCTGTCTTCGAAAGTCGTCGTCACGAGATGTTTTCCTAGCTCACATGTCGCTGTATTGTGCTGCATCGGTTGATGCAGGTCCCAAGGACTATTACTTGCTACTTGGTTACCTGAACTAGGTTTGAAAAACCTTTGTTATCTAGAGGATATTTTTGAGGACATTATTTATACTTCGGCAGACGTGTCTGTCTTGCTGAAGTCAGATTAAGGAGAGTGAACTGATCTCATACATCTGGTTATCTCCTGGCTGTTATAGAAAAGGATGGAGTTTTCCACCTGACTACATTTACAGCACTATGAAATATAACATGCATCTGACTCATCATTGTAATGCTGTCTACCGTCTATTGCTGTATTGAATGTTGCTGTGATAATGACTGTTTGATGTGTCTACATATTCGCGTAACCATTTTGTCACTGTGGCGTCCACAATAAATAATGAAGAAAAACGTCAACGGCTGTTACAAGAATCATTGACTTTATACGTCGTGAGTTTACTGACGTCCTATGTGGATTGCCCTGTTATTTTTGTATGAACATTGTTTTGACTGAACACATCTGCACACCACACAAAACCAGACATGCGGATACCATCCATCATCATATGGCATCACGCATCAATAATGTTGTTGTCTCCTGTACAAAATCAAGGATATTAATTTCTGTCACAGTGAAAAACAAAAGATACTGACATGATATGTTGTAGATAAACATGATTAATTCATGTTATTCATATAACAATATAGATCACTTACTCGCTCAGGCAAGATTCATTGCTGTTTAAATGATCGGGCCCCTCTGTATTTCTTAGGAGCAACCATTTTGTTCCCGGTCAGTCTGCCGGCTTGCGAGAGAAAAGGCCTGCGCTTTGAGAATAGCGCCAAAATTCCGGTTCTATTGGGTTTCTGAGGTCAAAGGTCAAAAGACAATAATCCGCGCTCCCTATCCATTGGCTAAACTGTAATTATTCAGGGCGCAGTTTAAAGTTCACAGCAAAGCGGTTTGCTGGTAAACCTAGATTTAAGAAAAAGGAATTTATTTCCCGAAGCAAATGGGAGATCTCCTGATGTGTATTTACGAGTGGTAGAGATTCTAGAGAATTTAGAGAGAAGGAATGAATTGGTATGAGAACAGATTGACGGAGAGAAAAGGCGGCGAATACACTTCGTGATATTTCGTAAACAAAGACATACGGATTTATTGCCGATCTTGTAAGGTATGACAAGAAGTCAAATCCAAAGGTCCACGCCATGCTGCACCTATTCATGCTGCAGATATTCCTATTCGGCCGTTTCAGAAAATGGCAATAGACATTATTGGTCCGTTTAAGATCAAATCTGCCAGAGGACATCAGTTTATCTTAACGTGTGTTGACATGTGCACACGTTGGCCAGAGGCTATACATCTGAAGAGCATTTCCACTGCCGATATTGCAGACGCTCTTTGGCTTATATTTTCTCGTCTGGGATTACCCGGAGAAATATTATCAGACCATGGCACCCAATTGATATCGGATACCATGTCTCAAGTGATGTCTACTCTGAAGATAGATAGATCATTGAGTAGTATCTATCATCCTATGTCTAATGAGATGGTGGAACGTCTAAACAGAACACTCAAAAACTTACTAGGGAAGATAACTGAGGATCATCCTCAAGATTTGGATAGGGTTTTGCCCGCAGCCCTCTTTGCGTATAGAGAGGTCCCCAATGAACATACAGGATTTTCTCCCTTTGAACTTGTCTTTGGCGCGCGACCGCGCGGCCTTATGTCTTTGCTTCATGATCTTATAACAGCTGATAACATTGATGATGACACAAAATCTTCTTACGAATATGTCATCGCGCTTAGACACAAGATTATCGAAGCATGCAGATTAGCAACTTCTTCTTCTGAATTTGCCAAACAGAAGGCAAGGCAATTTGCCAATAAGAAAAGAACCTTACGACAACTTTGTCCTGGGGACAAAGCATATGTTCTGCTACCTTGTAGGGAAAACAGACTTCTTTTCTCATGGAAAGGTCCGTTCGATATAATCTCGAAAATTTCCGATGTTGACTATATTGTCGATATTGATGGGAAGCATAAAACCTTCCACATCAATTTGCTTACGGAATTCCATGAACGTCCTGATTATTTGCTGCCTATTTTTCAGGCAACGGACGATTCTCCAGTACCACATGGTCATTTCTCATCCTTGTCAGTAATACAGGATGAAGAAACAAGTTTCTCGGATGTAAATCTCCCTCTTCCAGTGATTCCACTCCATTCTAGTGAATCATGGAAAAACGTTACTGTTTCTCCTAATTTATCTCTAGAGGAACAGCGACAAGTTTCTTCTATGGTACAAACATTTCAGGATGTCCTTACTGACATTCCTGGACACACCAATGTCATTGAACATGACATTATTCTAACTGACCATAATCCTATTAGGGTCAGACCATATCCTATACCTATTCATTTTCAGACACAGGTCGAGAAAGAGTTGGATGAGATGATAGAATTAAAAATAATCGAACCATACAGTTCAGCATATTCTTCGCCGATGGTTATTGTGCGGAAAAAAGACAATAACATACGTCTTTGCGTTGATTATCGCAAATTGAATCAGGTGACGAAGTTCGATGCTGAACCTATGCCTTCACTAGAAGAGCTACTTACTAGGCTTTCTAAATCTCATTTCTTCACTAAACTTGATTTGTCAAAAGGATATTGGCAAGTCCCATTAAGTGAACGAGCCAAACCTCTTACTGCTTTTTCTACACCTAGGGGTTTGTTTCAATGGAATTTCATGCCTTTCGGCCTTATGAACGCCCCGGCTACATTCGTACGCATGATGCGTCGAATCCTATCTCATCGTTCAGATGTCATTGCGTACTTAGACGACATCTGTCTTTTCAGTGATACTTGGGAAGATCACTATTTAGGGTTATATGAATTACTGTCTACCTTACGCGAGCATAAGTTGACAGCGAAACCCTCTAAAGCATGTATTGGTTTTAGCGAAATTTCTTTCCTAGGTCACCGTGTCGGCCATGGTTTCCTAAAGACAGAGGACCATAATACCAGTAAAATCCTTAACATCTCTATTCCTAAGACTAAAAAGCAAGTGAGAAGTCTATTAGGTCTTATACAATTTTATGGACGATTCATTCAGAATCTATCCTCTATTATGGCACCGCTTTCTTCGTTACTAAAGACAGGGTCTCCTATTATGGTCCACTGGTCTCAGGAATGCCAATCCTCTTTGGATAAGATTAAAAATTTGTTTTCAACTCCACCTATCTTAATGTTACCTACTACAGACAAGACATTTGTTCTTCGTAGTGACGCTTCATCCACTGGGATCGGAGCGGCACTAATGCAAGAGTACTCAGAAACTCTGCATCCTGTAATGTATATCTCACGAAAACTTAATGCGGCAGAGAGGAATTACTCGGTTTTAGACCGTGAACTTTTTGCGATGGTTTGGTCAATTCTCAAACTTCAAAGATTCCTTCTTGGCGCGCATTTCATTGTGGAAACTGACCAGAAAGCTCTTACGGCTATTCAAAGTAAAAACTTGAAGAGCTCGAGATCAACTCGATAGCCATTGCTCTTCAACCTTTTCATTTCTCGGAGCGAGCTATCCGTGGTTCAGAAAATGTGATGGCAGACATTCTGTCTAGATGCCCACATGATTCCACCTAACTGTTAAATCTTGGACTTTCTAATATGTCTAGCTTTACAACAGTTATTTTTTTCTATATCGAAATATGTACACATTTAAAATATATGATATGGTGATTGTATAAACACCATGCGGGTCACTAATGTATATTCACCGCTACTCGTTTGATGATTTTTCTTTTGTCAATCATGAACTTATGGTACTTGATATGAAATTGTGATTGAAATTATTGTATGCATTGTGTCATTGCCAGTATTGTAGTCTGCGTTGGTGACACTTCCCTGGAAATGTTTATACTTAGAGAAATAGTTTCTCTGAGATGTTGAGATATATTCTCAACGGTCGATCTATACTTCGACTTTGCCTTAATTTGGCGTTATAAATTGCTGATATTCCTCATCTGCGCATTATACATGGGTCGTGAGCCTATTGTATGTTGCTCTCAAATGAAAAAAAAAGGATTTTCTTTTTTTTTCCCGGAGGGTGTGGTAGTCTGCTGCGCACATATTTTTTGTGTGGTGACGCACAGATTACTGTTGGTAGGCATACAAATGTAAAGTATAACTATTTGTCTGATGAAAAATATTTATTTGAGAATCAACGATTCTCAGTCTAAGGGACAGAACCCTGATTGTTCGGTGTTGTATTCGGTTCTATGGGTTATCTGTTCTTGTGTCTCAATCTGGCGTATGAATACTAGATTTACGTCATTTTTCGTCTGGTATGGCCAGAAACAGATTGGTCTTGCTTAAAATGTTTATGGCCCGAAGTTATATTTATTCCTTGACTATTTAAGGTGATTCGGTCTTATATCTTTGTATCTTTGTATTTCTATGTCGGACTATTTTGCAAGCTGAACTCTGGGGTGAAAGGCTTTTCTGCTCATGCGTCGATTTTGAGTATGTGGACAGAGAAGGCTGTCATGTCGTCGCTACTATGGGCTGGTCGATTAGAAAGTTTGAAGATTGATCTCTGTGATTTATTCCAGGAAGGAGATTGTTTCTCTGTACGACTGTATTATCAGAGATTCTCCTAATGTCCATTATTAACGCCTAGGAATGGCGTGCGTTATTCGCTTGTATGTGTTTTCCTAAAGCCAGGTAAAACCAAACCCTCTTTTGCTGAACTTTTTGCTAAGCGTAGATGGGAGACGTATTATCGTACATCTAGGATTGTTGATTACAGATGAAGATGACGTGTTATTTAGCAGCACTAGATTACTTGATGCAACCAGCCTTCTTGATAGCAGAAATGTATAGAAGCCCAATGAGGACATTTACGTATGAATAACGAAGTAATTCTGCTTCATAATTTTTCATCCTGGGTGAGCGAAGCTCACGGAGGAGAGCCATCTTGAATTCCCGCCATTGTAAGCGGATCATTGTCGGAGAACAGAAAAGGTCTTATTATCTGATGATGGTACAGAGATCTACATATTATGAAAACCCACTACTGTGGTTTGACATTGTTGCTATAAACATTTGATGAATTTACGGCTTGAGAAACTTAGCCAGGAGAAGGTTCTGTCAGTGAACCATTGTTGATGATTATGTATCCACCTTAACTGACGCGATTAGTCAGTTGAAGCATGAGACGATAGACAACCAGAATATTGAGTGCTTGCCTACTGTCGTTCCATTATATTGACATGCCACATAAATGTACATCTGATATTGTCACCCATTTTTCAAGTATACGATGTTTTTTTGCCAACCTGTTCAAATGACTGTAATCGTGATGTCGAAGTGTACGTCCATTATTAAATGTATGAAACGTCATCAGCAGTCTACCCTTTATTGACTTCTGCTTATGATTGAGTGAGAGACTTGTCGACTCAACAGAACTGAACACACATTCGCGTCCTTTACATCTACATTCTCACTCGATGTCAGCACTGTGTCGGAACGAGTTGACCATTCATCTACGGGTCCAATATGACCTTATGAAAGCAGTAACACCCCAATCAAAGGTGATCGTTATCAATGTGATAAGAAAATACACACTTATCACGTATCTCCCGCCAAGTATGACTGGGTAGATGGGATCATCCATAACAGCCGCTTTGATCACACCTCTGACAAAATCAGAGTGGATCTCCACCAATGCGATGAGAAACGCTGTAGGTGCATCACTCTTACGAACTCCACAAAATTGGACGGTCTCTGCTGTCTCTTGACCGGGTTTGACCAGGTTTCTGGAAAAATGCAATCATAAGAAAGCCCAGTGTCAAATAAACAAGAAGTTTGAGAACCGTTCAATGTAACAGTACCTCGCGTAGAGGATGTATCCCCAACAGGTTGGGAATCACTGTCAATAATTCCGCCTTGCGAGACTGTTAGCAAGCATCCGATGCGTTTAGGCTCGGTATGCTCGCTCTGATCATTACTCCCGTGCTCATTGGTTCTCCCTTTGCCACCTTGTCCTTTCTGGCCACGCTGCCATGAAGGGCGGTCGGGTTGATCAGACTGCTTACTGTGTTTGGGGTACTTGTTTTTGTAGAACTTGGATTTTTCAGGAGGGGGGTTTTGAGGTCCAGTTTCTCTGTGGTTATTTTGGTTAGAGACATGAGGAATATGAGAAGATTGGTCTAGATTATTTTTCCGAAAATGCTCTTCTGTCGTTTTACGTTTTGTGGGCGGTAGTTCAGCCAGCGCATTGTGATATCGCTCAGACTTTTCTAAGATGTCTTCAAGCTTTTCTGCACCCTGCTCAGCTAGAAATCTCCGGGTATCAGCAGACAAAGTGTTCTTTATTTGTTCGGTTAAAACAAATTCCTCCAGACCTTCATAGGTAGAGGGGAGCTGTGAAAGCTCAAGGCACTTAGTCAAGTATCCCTTTAAACGAGATGAAAACTGCTGGAAAGTTTCAGAGCTCTCTTTCCTGCTGTTACGAAATAGTTGCAAAAATTTGCGAGCATTCATTTCGAAGTGCTCCAGTAACGCTTTCTTCAACACATCATAGTTGTCTTGTTGGCTGGTCTCCAGTTTGGCGTAAACATCATACGCAGAACCTTTGAGGGCCTGGGAAAGTTTCATACACCAACGCGACCTCTCTAAACCGTACAGGGTTGCAATTTTCTCAAATTTTTCTAGCCATGTGTCAATCTTTTCATTTGGACAAGGGAAAGATTCAAGAGCAAAGGACATAGCGTTGAGTTGAAGAGATTGAGGGTTAGTTTGATCAGTTAAAGAAGAATGAGGAGAAAGCTCTCCATTGCTGGAGGTAGAGGCAGCACCAAGACTTTGGACTTCTAGAGCCTTAAGAGCCAACTCATGCTGTCGTCGTTGCTCATTTTCTCTTTCCAAATGCTGTCTCTCCTTCTCTCTTTCCTCATGCTGTCTTTCCTTCTCTCTTTCCTCATGCTGTCTCTCCTTCTCTTTCTTCTCATGCTGTCTCTTCTTCTCCTTCTCCTCATGCTGCATCCTGCGAATTTCCATTTCCTCATCCATCTTCTTCTGCTGTAATAGACGGTCTTCCGCTTCTTTCCTCTCCGCTGCTTCTTCTTTCCTTCTTAGTTCTTCTTTTTTCTCCTTAGCTTCAGCTGCTTTCCTCTCCGCGTCATATCTCTCAAGTTCGTCTCTGACAAACGCTTTCGCTTCCTCTTCTTCCAAACCTTCTTCTCTCGCCTCGTCCCTGAGGAGCTGTCTAAGCTTTGCCCTCTCCGCCATAGTAAGTCAGTGGCTGAGATTTAGACGAGAAAGAGATAAGAACGGGATACACTGGTTCCTACCACTTGCGAGAAAAATACCAAACAAAAGATGATATCCTTATAACCTGGGATACCTCCTCCAAAAATTATAGTGTCTAACTATCGCTGCTATTAATCGGCAATAAAGCACCTAATGCAGACGACAACGCCAAATAAATGGTAGTTAAGATTACTCACTGAAAAATAAGTTGCTACAGTGGAAGCAAAATAATTATTGCAAAAATTTTGTTTAAGGAAGAAAAAAAATCCCCTTAATTTTAAATCCACTATCAAGTTCACCCGATGAAGACAGTTAGGGTAAGGGAGGCAATTAATCTGGGCAAATAGTCCGAAACGCACTCCTTAGCTTTGCTCAAACACCTACTTCTTCAGAACCCTGTGAATGTTATACACTCACAAAACTTTACCAGCGTTTAGTATTACAAAATCAGTAATTAACATATATTCCGACAAAATCAACCTGTAAACCAAATGTATAATGCTCAATAATGCTGTGGAAAAACAATTATTAGCCGTGTGGTCAGCACGCCCATATAATAGATCGATATGTCTAGGGGATAATTATTTTTTTAAAAGATACAAAACTCACAAGACATCACACTCTTACTCTATATCAGAATAAAGAAAATTCCACACGAGCTGATATCTATCGTACTCGTCTTCCTATTCTAAGTTAAAAAACCGGAAACGAGCCCACATTTGTCGTAGATTTTTGATAGGAGAATTAAGACTTGGGTTGGTCCCTTCTGAATAGGTTGGAATGAGGGATAGTCACAGTGTGAGATAGAAATACAGAATAGATTTCCCCGAGTGAGGTGGTAGAATTGTGGTAGAGGCTGTCTCTCAGAGCGAGAAATCTTCTCTCTCTTTCTCTCACCTATCTTCTACGACAGATCTAGAGTAGTTAGACAGTCTAACACATATACATTAAATATATCTATATCCACTCACGTGCACGCACATTCAAGTGACGACAGGTAGACACACAGACGTGGGAAACTATAACAAATGGATATATAGATATTTAGAACGAGCTGACCCACATGCTGATTAATTTATTTTTAAGTTTATTTATCATTGTAAACTTACGTCACAACATGTAAAATTACATCAAAAAGGCATATACACAAAGTCATAAACAAATCAAGGAATGCTACAAGAACTGATAGACCCACAGTTATGATCTTCCCTCGATGGATAACCCACAGTCCCGTTTGGAGAAAGGTGATAACACAAAGAGTCTCAGGTACATATGATTGATTCTAAGAGTTTTTCCCCGTTTAAGGTATGAACAGACCTGATACTATAATCTAGTTTAAGGGAAAATATGGTTAGCAAAGGAAAACTTGCCTGAAGAAAGTTATGACAGCCAATAGGTGCCAAAATACAACGGTAAAATAACACTCGGACCTGCGTACACTCTATTCATTCAACCGTGGCCACGTGCGCACATTCATACTTACAGCTTTGATCGCTGCCTCTGGGAACATCATTTTTTTCTAGGACCTTCACACAGACCCGTAAATGCAGTCTCGACCAAGAAATCCCCAGTTCCAAAAAGACGTACTGAATTCTCTGTCTCAGGGAACGATTCCTTGGGTGTTCTTTTTTTTCGGATGTCTGTTTAAGTCACATAAAATTTGTCCAGGCACGAAAGTTAGCGGAGCACAGTGTCACTAGCGTAGGTTTCTAAAAAAATGAGGAATGTCAGGTCGGGTGCCTTATCTCAGTATATGACTATATTTGGTCACCACACTACTAGTCAAAACTCTGTCGGATGTTACTGATATTTTGCTTGCCACAGCGGCTGATCTGTACTTAAGTGTTATTCTGGAAGAATTAATTCTGGCGCGATAGGCCTTTTACTTCATTTAACTGTTACAGTTCATGTAATGAAAGTGCTTAAGTTCTTCACAGATAATGTTCACGTACTAGAACGCTGGCAAAGTTTGGGTACCACAGTATTCACTGAATAAAGAAGAATACAAATGAAATATTTTACATATTATGTACTCAATATAACTTACATTTTTAAACTGCAAGCGTATAGCTTGTCTTATAGTTTAACCCTTCCCGTGGAATAAGTTATATTAAAAAAAAAATCATCAATCCTCATGAATTAGGAACACGTGCGTATTCCGTCAACACTCATGAGGCTTCTAGCATTTATAAGTTAGTTTAGAAAAATATGTTCTCGTCTGATTATTTAGCAGTAAAATTAAATCCATTATAGCTACATTGTTGTTTAAGCTAGAAATTATAATTTATTCTGCTTTCCACTGAAACACGTCACTAGAAAATAATACAGACTTATGTATTAAGCGATCTGCACCAAATCTAACTAGTGAAATAAAATAAGCGATTTAACACTTTAAACACTTCACGGAATACTAGATAATATGTATAATATTTTAACTCCACACAGAATTTACAGGCGATCGCACAACTTTGGAATTATATGCTTATATTTATTGGTAGTCTAGAAGTTCGGCAAAGTTTTTGCCAGGAACAAACTAAGACTTCGCTATACAGCTTATTCTCTTTGCACGAAACGTCCTGCCTACTGCGAATTTAGGAGCGAGAATGAAAATCTAGTTTCAAACTCTGGTTATATCTATTACCAGACAAAGAGGTAAACTTTTATTTCGCCAAACCGAAATAATCCCCCTTTCCGTCTATAACACTTTACGTTTAACACCAAGAGGCTGTCGAAAACTGACACTCTGCGTCTCTGACACCTCCGTCTAAGAAACGGCCGTAGCGCTAAGTGTCAAATGCAAATGTAGACAACTTGTCTGCAATGCAGGGGTAGTTTTCGCACCTCACGCTGACCATGGCCTACAATGAGTATCGTGTCAGGTGAAATTTCTAGACAAATGTCTCGAACTGCACCGTAGAGGTGTCAGTTATCGCGCTTTTCCTGAGCGCTCAGCCGAAGAAGCTGCGCCTGTCAGCTGAAAGTGCAGACATAGTCTGCTCGTATGTCTGAGATAAGCGAAAGTCACAGTTTCGTGTCCTGACATCTAATGCAATTAGAAATGCATTTTAACGCTCTCCCGTCTCTGCAGAGACTGACACGTTACGTCATAACTGCGTTCTCAGTTTTGAGAAAAGAAACAGGTAAACGTTAGAATGGGAAAATAGTAATGTATATAGTCGCAAACGAACGAATGCGAAAAACACAGGAAAAAAGGTAAAGAGCGATAATAAAAATAGAGGATACAGGTGACAGAAAAGAAGAAGATATAGGCAATTTAATGGTCATAAAACCTATGTGACAGGGAAACGACAGAGGAGATGAACTAAGAACATACACAGCAGAAACAGTTGTCGGAATTTTCATGAATGGATGATACATTTCCAGAGAGGCTGAAGACGCGCTAAATTACAGCGTGATTGAAGTCCAATACATATACACTGAAGATTAACAACTGTTAGATAACTAATCTTCCGCGGGATAAAGACACACGTCACGATAATCTTATTAATATACAAGTATTACGAGAGTCAGCCTCGTCTAGGTCCCCGGGCGGTCTCAGATGAGACAAAGAAAGAATATGCTACTGCTCCCCCAGACATGTCGTACAAGACGACTACTATGAGGTTGTGTATGAGGCTGACAACCTCATCGTGTAAACAAAATTGCTCCAGAAGCCACCACTGTAGGAGCAAGTAAATGCTTGGTGTAGACCCCCTGCAAGGGAACCAGCTTCAGGGGCGGCTCCATGCTCCATTACGAGCAATAAACAAATAATGAAAATGAAATTAACGTAGCCATATATACAAGGTGTTTATAAAGTCGCTGTGCAGTATATTTGCCACCATTAAGAAAGACATGTTCCACCAAAAATACCCTGTTTTCAATGGCTAACACCATTTCCTTTCAGCAATGAAACCGTGAATATAACAACGGTTTGTTGTATAATGCTGCACACGGGATTGTGGAACACAGAATATCATGACGTAAATTTGCATCATTCGTGACGTAATTTCAAAAATATTTTTAAATTCACTGCACAGCGACTTTATAAACACCCTGTATATGAAATCAACATGGTTTAATGGTTTTATGCACTATATACGACACAGTGAATGACGTAACAACATGTTTGATGACAATCTTTGGAAAAGCTACTAATTTTACCATAACATACCCAACAACAACAACAAAATGTCTCTGTATGAGTTCAACCCTCTGCACCAACTCCATATAAAGACAAAAGATAAAATGTCAATCAAAACACTGCATAGAATTCGACTCAAGCAATTGTAATCGAAATCTTTTCAATAGAGGAGAATCTGCCATTCTAAAAATAGTGCGCAAAAGAAGAAGATAGTTGAGTGTTTTAAGGAAATATGGCCTAAGTGGTCAGGGCAAAACATATTGCATGACAACAAACATTGTGAAGCTCCTGTGAGGTATGGGAGGTTAACACACATAAAGTATCTATCCAGCTCCAAACCTCATAAATGAGGTATATGAGGAAGATGGTTGAAGTAACAAGAAGAGATTAGGTCCGCGACCAGACGATACGCAATGGCTTCAAAACCAGCCCATGCAGACCCATTGGAACAGTCCCAATTACGATGGTTTGGCCATGTCTTCCGAATGGGAGAAGATTGGATAGCACCACAAATATGAGAAACCAACAGCCAGGGATCCAGACTTACATTACGACCCAGAGTCTGCTTGGAGGACCGAGAACTAGATTGGAACCAGACCAGGAAGAAGTCAGTTGATAGGATAGTATGGCGCTCTCTCTCTGTCAAACCTCTACACCCCAGGGTAGGAAAGGAACGACTGAGTAAGTAAGCAAGTAAGTAAGTAAAGTATATGTAGTAAAAAGCCATTCTTGACACTGTACTTTCCAACGTGTCTCTACTGTTGGCGCAAGCGAAAAGAAAAAAGTAAAGTGTTGTTATTTACTCGCAAACATCGGTGTTGCAACTCCTGCGCATGCTGTTCACGTTTGTCGGAGTGCAATGAATTTGCCATGGATGGCAATGATTACTTGTACTGCTGTAGGGTGCCCTGTAGAGAAAAAAGATATATGATTCAATCATAGAACAGTAGCAACAATATCTCTCCCATAGAACCATAGCAACTGTAAATTTTTAAAGAATAACGGAAAACATAACTTTCTCATAGATTAATAGGGATTAGAAACAATAACTTTGATATAGAACCAAAAAAAAAAAAACTATAGAGGTCTCATAGAACAATAGGGATTAGAAACACAACCTTTGATATAGAACTGAACAAACTATAGAGGTCTGATAGAACGATAGAAACTATGAATGTAACATAGAACAGGAGAAACAAAGACGTTCACAAAGAGCAATAGAATTAGTAACTATGGCACAAAACAATTTAACAATAGTTTTCTCAGTGAACAATAGAAGAAATAACTGTGAAATCGAACAAATGAAACAAAACCTTTTACATATAACGATAGGAACAACAGCTGTCTCATAGAACAACAGAAATAATAACAATTACATAACACACAAGAAACAACACACTTTAACAAATTAATAGGGAGCCGCGCTAGTGTAATGGCTACAACGTTGTACTGGCGACCAGGTGTTCATGGTTCAAACCCGGTGATAAGTGCAGATGTGATGAAAGGGAAATGATCTTGGGAAATACGTGTTGAGTAGAGTTAATTTTGGGTCAGAGTACTTGCTTACAGATTGGTATGGATTTGTTTAAAGATATCTCCTCTTAGTTTCGTGGAAGACAGTATGTCAGATAGCAGGTGAACTCTGGTCATAATGTACTGTTTCTGAACTGTTTTTGAGTGATGTGTGAATAGCTCTCGCGGCTAGTGTCCGCAGGGATTTTTGAGAGCAGTGTTAAGAGAACAGTAGATTCTCGTGACTGTGTGAACGGGGTGTGTTCCCGTGGGTTCAGTCTATGCAGGGTTTTTGACTGAGGTGGTCAGCCCTAAGGTGGCTTTTTGGATAATGTATGCCTGCGCAGGGCTATAGAGATTTTGTAGGCCTTGATTATTATATATCTGCCGTAGATGCAGTATTTGTGCACTGATGTGAAGTATAGAGATTTTGTAGGCCTTGATTATTATATATCTGCCGTAGATGCAGTATTTGTGCACTGATGTGAAGTATAGAGATTTTGTAGGCCATGATTATTATATAACTGCCGTAGATGCAGTCTTTGTGCACTGATGTGGAGTAGAGATTTTGTAGGCCATGATTATTATATAACTGCCGTAGATGCAGTCTTTGTGCACTGACGTGGAGTAGAGATTTTGTAGGCCATGATTATTATATAACTGCCGTAGATGCAGTCTTTGTGCACTGATGTGGAGTAGAGATTTTGTAGGCCATGATTATTATATAACTGCCGTAGATGCAGTCTTTGTGCACTGATGTGGAGTAGAGATTTTGTAGGCCATGATTATTATATAACTGCCGTAGATGCAGTCTTTGGGCACTGATGTGGAGTAGAGATTTTGTAGGCCATGATTATTATATAACTGCCGTAGATGCAGTCTTTGTGCACTGATGTGGAGTAGAGATTTTGTAGGCCATGATTATTATATAACTGCCGTAGATGCAGTCTTTGTGCACTGATGTGGAGTAGAGATTTTGTAGGCCATGATTATTATATAACTGCCGTAGATGCAGTCTTTGTGCACTGATGTGGAGTAGAGATTTTGTAGGCCATGATTATTATATAACTGCCGTAGATGCAGTCTTTGTGCACTGATGTGGAGTAGAGATTTTGTAGGCCATGATTATTATATAACTGCCGTAGATGCAGTCTTTGTGCACTGATGTGGAGTAGAGATTTTGTAGGCCATGATTATTATATAACTGCCGTAGATGCAGTCTTTGTGCACTGATGTGGAGTAGAGATTTTGTAGGCCATGATTATTATATAACTGCCGTAGACGCAGTCTTTGTGCACTGATGTGAGGAGTAGAGATTTTGTAGGCCAGGATGTGTAAGGGCCGTATGGTGTGTTAACTACATTATGAAGATTCATGTTTCGATGTAACTGTATTCGTCTAGATCTACGTGATGTTATAATTGTAATAAACCATGGTTAAAATATCATCAGACGTTACACCATTCCATGACTTGGTGTGTGCGCTACTGTGAGTGACTGTCCCAAACCACACTCACCTTCTTCACCATAATTAATTACATATAACATTTGGATTCTCCTTCACTATAAAAAACCCTTTAATTATCAGTGGTGGACCAAACCAACGGGTCGTAACACCCACATTACATTCGCGTAACAAGAGGGTAAATTAGGTCAGATTCTGGACCAGTCATTACAAGTGGGAACACTGAACTGTGTTATGTTTGGCTCTGTGTGGGCGTGGCTTAATTCAAGTGTACACAGGTATCAGCTGACTGCGCATATCCGTCCTCATATCTTGGCGTGTTGTAGCAACTAAACTGACTTTATCAGTTGGTTTCCATATCAAACAGCTGTTATCTGATAGCGACATTGATGCCATAATTGTTACAGTGCTTGTTCCAGTCTTTCCATATGCAGATTCAACTATAGGTGCAGTATTTTGGAGAGTTCGTCTGCACGTATACCTCAAGTGATTGCGGGGTTGCTGTGATCGGTTCCTGTCGTCTGATGCATTGTTGAGGACATACTGTACAGTGGCAGGGATTTGAAGACAAGAGTGCCTAGTCCTTGTACCTTTTCTGCAGTGGAGTGTTTTAACGTCAGAACTTTGTGATATCCAGTGTGTTGGCGGAGGGTCAGGATTACCTTCAGTTAAGTGCTTTTGTTGTTGTGTGTAAATGTTGCCACTTCTGTCCATGTCAACAAGCCTCAATCTGCACTATCCTATTCTATTGATAACTATTGTTGTTGTTGTCGATAATTATATCGATTAATTATAGAATGTGATGATGTACAGGGATTGATGATACAATATTTGAGATCTAAACTTGATTTGGTATAATGAAAGTTTAATTAAGACATATATGGTTGACTAAGTAAACAAGTCACAATGGATTCTGATACAGATCCGGAGGATATGAGACCTGTATTAGAGTTCTGTTTCAGGAAGGGACAGATTGTCAGAGATTAAAAGGCCCAGAGCTTGAGTCACATGTTATGGACAAGTTTTTGGTCTCTGCATCGAGATCTCTAAGAGAGTTTGCTAATGAGAGATTTCAGTCAATTCCTCATGTGAGTATGGCTGAGGATCTGGCAAGGTTATTGGTTTTGGACCTTCGTCTGTTCTTGGACAATTATATTAGTATTAAACGTGATAGCATATTGAAGAGTATTCGTACGTTATTGCTCGACGGCATATATAGTGACCAGGAAGAAGAGTTAAAAGAGAAGAAGCAAATAGGAGACATAAAACAGAGTACCCTAGAGCAAAGGGAAAGTTTTATAGAATGTACTGCTGAAGTAAGTGAGTTACATGAAAAAGTCTCTAAACTTACAGATGATTTAGGCAAATCAAACTCAGAACTTGCTAGTGTTCAAGCAAGTTTGGATTCAGCATTGTTGAACATAGAGCAATTGGAAGTTCAGATGAAAGAGAAGCAAATTGAGGTTGAAAAACTTACACAGGAGACTCAACAAAAGAAAGAGACATTAGTAGAGTTGATGGTTGAGAAAGAGAAGGTTGATAGGCTTACGAATAGTCATGATATTGAGATTGAGAGGGTTGATAAAGAGAGAATGAAAGAGTTAATGATGGAGAAAGACAAATTGATGAAGATTGAAAATTTGCTAGCAGAGGAAAGCTGCAAGGTCTTAAAAGCGGAGAGTTTAAACAAGAAATTAAGTGAACAGATTGCACTTAGAGACATTGAGATTGCAGAAGCAAGAAGAAGAATATATGGTCTGCTTGACGTAGTCTTGAATAGCAATATGTGGTCTTCTGTCAATGGTGACAGGGATAGACAGAAAGTTGCTTATCATCAGAACACTAAAGCAAAAAAGCCAGCCTTATACACTTTTTGCGGATTCTACGGTCAAGAATGGTGGACATAGATCTTTCCGTGGGAGATATAACTTCTCACGCAATACAGATGATTCCAATGATAATGATTGCTGGCGGCAGAATAACAAAGGAAAATCTACAGTAATATCCAGTCCTGTAGATAAGGAAAGAAACAGTGCTAAATCTCAAGTCAGTGTGTTAAAAACCAACAGCGTATTTATTGACAGATCTGATAAATTGGTTACAAGTAACAAACATACTACTGCTTGTTCCATGAAGGAAACAGATGTTGTGAAAAAAAAATAAAGAGATTGTCAAACCTTCTAGTCATACCCAGTCAAGGCAGTGTGACTCATTTTTTAAACACATTGCCACAAGCAAAGAAAAAAATAATTTTGAAGGAGACATAACCCTAAGGTTATAAAGTACCAAGGGAGTTCATCCTACGGTAACGTTTCTTCTCCCAAAAACAAGAAAAAATGTGACAGATCTCAACATTGTGATTCTAAAAGTTTAGAAAACTATAGCAGAAGTAATTATATGAAAGTTCATCAGTCTAGTAATAATTTTTCTGCTAAAAAGCCAGTTCTATCTGATGGACATTGTTATCTGGGAAGAAGTATTAAGAATAACTATTGTAACTGGGATTTAAATCAGTACAACGGTGTTAATAGAGCAAATAACAATGCTCTCAAAAGAAATTATACAGATCGCAACCAGGTTAACTGTGCTCCACATAAGAGCAAGATTATTAGCAATCAGAGTAATAGGAACGGTAATAGGTTCTTAAATGCTTTTGCTTGTCATGCTGATAGATTTGAGAGATCATCTCGGTCTTGTGAAGGTAGTACATTTTTTTCAGCCTACCGCACTGACAACTGTGAATTATAGGTCAGGTTGTCCCTGGGACGTCTATGTTGTCTGCTATGTGACGAGAGTTGTTGACATCGCAGGAGGGCCACAACCTTACACCACGGAGTTCGGGTAATTGTGTAGTGAACTTTTCCGTGTTTCCTCATAATCTTACCATGGATTAAAATAGATATTTTTTGCATTTGAGGATTTTTCGTCGACCGGGAATTGGACTGGATTAACTCGAGACATGGCGAGGACATTTGAAGGAGTGTCGTCGACCAGGGATTGGCGGCTCCTGAGCCGACCCAGCTCTAATGGGTACCTCCGAAATCGGCGAGTATTTGCCTGAATGGCGAGGGACACCTGTCTCTGTACAAGAAAAGGGATACTCACGTAAAATCAATGTCAGGTTAGACATTAACAATAACCTGAGATTTCGCCTCGAGTATTAGCGGGCGTACGGAAAAAAAAAAAAAAAAAAAAAAAAAAAAAAAAAAAATTTTCATTTGTATTGTCTCACAGCGAGCGACTTTGCGAGGGGAATCACCATTCTAATTTTACATTACCTGGGAGAGATGTAGATCACTGTGTACCATTTATCCATTCAAGCGAGCCTAGACAGTACGTTAACCCACCGTGTCATGATGTCATCTTGCGTGTTGATGAGATGTTCGCAAGACCTCGAAGGAATTTTTTTTTGTTTTTTAAAGGTCCTGTTTATTTTTTGTTCTGTTTACAAACACTGAATGTTATTGTATTCTTTAGTATAGAACTTTATATGTTGTTAATGAAATATTATGTAATCTTTGTAACATTTGATTGCCATAATTATTTGTTGGTTGTTACTTATATGACTGTATTTTAATTATGCATTAAATAATTTCTATGCACAAACTTATTTACTGAGACAATGTAATAGTCATTTTCATAGATAGTCCTGAGTGTTTATTCACTACTTAAAATTTTGTTTTGTTTTTTCATCATGGATTTGATACCATGTTTAATTAACATATTTATATATACAGATTATTTGAATTAATTGTTTAGTGAAAGGTAATTTTAAACATAACTTGTATGTATTATTAATGATTTTTCGTTGAAGTTAAGGACGTATTCTGAAACTTGGTTTCCATTTTTTCTCAATTATGACATTTGATAATTTAAACGATTCGATTTTTTTGTCAGCTAGAATTAACTTAAATTTCCTATTAAATTAAGTGGGTAGAATTAACAGCGACGGCTGATACTCTTGTTCATTTAAAGAATTTAAATATCTGATTATAATACATAGTTAAGATAAATAATATTACACTTATATATATTTATAACTTCGTTTGTAGTTAACATTTTATTACCCAATGTGACGTTTCTTTGATGTATTTTTTTTAAAAAAAGAAGAGAAAAAAAAAACTTACACGTTTTGATGTGTGTCTATTTAAAGATAAGATTATTTTTATGTTACTCAGCTAATTTAATTGTTAGTTATTAATTATAGCTACATATTACTTAGAAATAAAAATACTATTTTTATTTAACCTAAAGAGAAGAAACATTTTTTGTATTGTAAATTTTTGGAAAATGTGTTTTGAACATTGTGATATTTATTTTTTTCTGCGCCAGCGCTAGATTGTATGTTAAGGTTACTATTATGTAGTGACATTAATTCTTTGAAAATGTTTTGATGTTCGGATGTATTTTTTGGTATTTAGCGCTTGACTATGCGTCAATGCAAAACTTGTGTTAGCGTTAATATTTTTGTTTGGATGATATTTGATGTAATTTATTTTTAGTTATGTATAAGCTTTTAATTTAGTTAAATTACTTATTATGCTGTGCTTGTCATAAGCTTTCTTTTTTGTGTTAGTATATAAATATACTTTAGAATTTTTGTATTTTACATTACGTTGTTGCATTTGGATAGTTATTGTTAGGTGTTGTTACCAACTTGTGTCTGATATTTTGTTTATGCTTCCGTGTTTCATCTTTGATGTAATTCATACTTCTTGTATACTTTTTTTTTTCGTGTTACGCTATTTATACTTTCATTCTTTGTAGTGTTAAGTTAATTATATGACTTTAGATAATGTAATTGGTTCTTATAGTTCTATTTGTTTTACATGTATGGAATTGTTGTCTTCATTGTCATCTTATGATTCTATTTGATTCTTATCATATTCCCATTTCATATTTTGTCTTTTCTCGTATGATAATTTATTTTCTGTTTAGTTTGTACTATGTATACTTAACTTGGGTTTTGTATTAGATTAATTTTTATTTTGGTATGTTTGAATGATTATGTTGGATGATTTAGTCGTTATCTTACATTTATTGATGATATTTTTGTAGATGTGCTATGTTCTCTTGTCATAGGTATATTTTTGTAGGTAATTGATAGAACTTCATTAATTTTTAAAAAAATTTTTGGGAATTAATTTAAGAGGTATCTGATATAACTTCATTGACCGTTAAATTTTTGGGAGTTAATTTTCAACAAAAAAAAAAAATGATATAATCATTTTTTTTTCCCTGGGAGTGTGGCAAAATGATAAGTGCAGATGTGATGAAAGGGAAATGATCTTGGGAAATACGTGTTGAGTAGAGTTAATTTTGGGTTAGAGTACTTGCTTACAGATTGGTATGGATTTGTTTAAAGATATCTCCTCTTAGTTTCGTGGAAGACAGTATGTCAGATAGCAGGTGAACTCTGGTCATAATGTACTGTTTCTGAACTGTTTTTGAGTGATGTGTGAATAGCTCTCGCGGCTAGTGTCCGCAGGGATTTTTGAGAGCAGTGTTAAGAGAACAGTAGATTCTCGTGACTGTGTGAACGGGGTGTGTTCCCGTGGGTTCAGTCTATGCAGGGTTTTTGACTGAGGTGGTCAGCCCTAAGGTGGTTTTTTGGATAATGTATGCCTGCGCAGGGCTATAGAGATTTTGTAGGCCTTGATTATTATATATCTGCCGTAGATGCAGTATTTGTGCACTGATGTGAAGTATAGAGATTTTGTAGGCCATGATTATTATATAACTGCCGTAGATGCAGTCTTTGTGCACTGATGTGGAGTAGAGATTTTGTAGGCCTTGATTATTATATAACTGCCGTAGATGCAGTATTTGTGCACTGATGTGAGGAGTAGAGATTTTGTAGGCCAGGATGTGTAAGGGCCGTATGGTGTGTTAACTACATTATGAAGATTCATGTTTCGATGTAACTGTATTCGTCTAGATCTACGTGATGTTATAATTGTAATAAACCATGGTTAAAATATCATCAGACGTTACCCCATTCCATGACTTGGTGTGTGCGCTACTGTGAGTGACTGTCCCAAACCACACTCACCTTCTTCACCATAATTAATTACATATAACATTTGGATTCTCCTTCACTAAAAAAGTCTTTAATTATCACCCGGCCGTCGGCGTTTGAAGAAATGTTTACGACCGGAAATTTGGCTGAATAACCTGAACGGCTCCTGCACATAAATCCCGTGTGGATGCGAAGGAGCGAAGCTCCTGACCGGGTTGGAAGGAAAGTCCACTGACCCCCCAGCCTCGCAATGACATGTCATTGGGCCGAAAGAGCTGGAAAGCTCGAGTGCCGCTGGTTATAAAAAAAAATAAAAAAAAAAAAACAAATTAATAAAAACGTTGACATAGATAATAATATTTGACAATTAAGAGGCAACTTTTAGCAGATCAAAAGCAGAAATAAGGGCAATAACTAAGGGCAACAACTAAAGGCAATAACGTCCCTGCAATCTCATCAAACATGCACACATCCGTTTTGACAAATATTGAAGGATATAAGTCTATTTAAAAAAAAAGAAAAAAAACCAATAATAATAATTTTACCCAAAAAACCAAAAAAACAAACAAACAGTAAGAACAATAACGCGAAAAGAATAAAAAAAGACAAATCAGGAGCATCCTTGTCCTGTACACATACATACACACATTCACACATACATACACACATTCACACATACATTCACACATTCACACAAACATACACACATTCACTCACATCACATTATCTTCTAATTATATTTGTTTTTAATTATTACTGTGGACAAGGGGATTAAAGACGGACTTGAAACTGAAAACGAAGATATAGACAGATCTTAAAAGAACGACCCGGGACAGGAAGGTTCTGATGTGAGTTTCAGTAAGGCCTATGCTTCACTGCAAATTGAAAGGCAATGACTGAATAATGTAATGGAAGAATTATTATTTCGTAGCACGGATAATAATTTGTACGTCTGAGCTGTGCAATAGAAAGTATATTCCATCACATTACTTAACGTTTTTGGTATAAGGGATATAATCATGAGAATCGAAGTAACACAGAAAAACAATGAGTAATATCCCTTAGGTATTAAGTAGGAAAACAGTTGAACGATACTAAATGGGGGTGTACTGTGGGAAGACATGGGTATATATACGCGCGGATTTTAGTGATGAATAACTGTTAGCAGACCTTAAATTTGTCTTTTATATTTTGACATACGCCCTAATATAACCGACTAGATTGAAAGATACGTGTCTCGGCAAAACGTGGAAAACTTTTATTTAAAAAAATATCAGTGAGGATAATGTTATTATTTTTTTTTTTTTCGAGTAGAAGATCCGAACAAATCGTGTACCGTTAGACGGTACTAGGTTGTCTTCCTTGCTGTGTTGCTTAAGTGTACAAAGGTAATGCAGAAGGAACATAAACATAGAGTAGACCTTTCAATTCGGTCTAATCAACTGGGTAGTAAAATAATCGGAGAGTATTTCCATTTTTAAACGATGCAGAAAGGTTTTGTAGAAATTTAATTTACAGTGCAGCTGAAATTATGGCCAGCGTAATAAGAAATTATGTATTTTTTAAAGTCTGAAGATAGTTCACCATGAAGTAAAAATAATTTACATTAGCCATATTGGAAACAGATAGAAATCTATGTTAGAACTATGAGTTATCGAGACCATGTCCCACTGAGATGTAAATTTATGTAAACTGTGAGAATAAATTGTGAATTTTGCTATTTTCCAAAGCTGGTACAAAACAGATGGTAGAACTTTGTTATTCACTTCTTGCAAGAAGTGTGCCATCTAAAACAAAAAGCCCTTACTAGCCAGAGTCACCTACCCTGGAGGTGTGCAGTCGCTATAACTAGAAGGAACATTAAAAGGAACCGAGATAAGTTGAAAAGAGATTATTTTAAAAGGAAACGAAATTAAAAATAGATTATTTTAAACGGAAACGAAATTGAAAAGAGAATATTTTTTACGGAAACGAAATTGAAAAGAGATTATTTTTAGGGAAAACGAAATAGAAAAGAGATTATTTTTAAAGGAAACGAAATTGAAAAGAGATTATTTTTAGGGGAAACGAAATTGAAAAGAGATTATTTTTAGGGAAAACGAAATTGAAAAGAGATATTTTTAAGGGAAACGAAATTGAAAAGAAATTAATTTTAGGGGAAACGACTAGTACACCAGAAGCAGATTTCAGAAGTCTCATAAACTCTCAGGCTTCAAATCATGGAACACGAACAGCTGTTTAAATAAAACCGCTGAGTATAGACAATAATTGTAGGGATTCCGGCTTAGTAAAAAGGTTAAGAAACCCTGCTGTAACAGCTTGTTCATTGTCCATGTGTCTACAATATATTTGATGACTCACAATTCAATTTTTTAAATTATTTGTTTAGTTGTTACTGCCCCCATGTTGTTGAATGTACCTTAGGGCGTGTGTTTTTCTCTACTTGATTATTGTTTGACATCTGCCTTCCGCTGACAGTTCATGTCCAAGATAGTAGACACTCTAGATACTAGAAACGCTAGATACTAGAAACTCTAGACTTGTTACAGTACCGGTATATTCCTATTTATTCTTATTTGTAACATTGGCTTGTCGTCTGCTTGGCTAATTATCATAGTTTTCGATTTCTCACTGTTAATGTTCAATCCATATTCAAGTTACACCATACCTAAATGTCTTTAATATTTGGACATGCGTCCTAATATAACCGACTAGGTTAAACGGGACGCGCCTCGCCAAAACGAGGCAACATTTTATTTAAAAAAAAATAAATATTCAAGTTCTTAACACAAACCTTCGTTTTTGCTTTTTTACGACAATGGTAGTAAGTCGATGTGTATCCTTTTCTTCACACTTTTGGACCCGGGAATACACGTGTGTTACACAAACCACAACATGATATATATTTACATACACAGTATATGCCAGTGTCAATAACTAGATTGATCGTTTTCTTACCGTGTCAAATTATGTACAGTATGTGTGTATTTACTGTTTATGAAAATTACACTTAATACGTACTGTTATAAAATACAATACTAAATGCAAAATAAATAAATAAATAACAAAAAAGTCGGTAAAACAGACATAAACTATAAAATCTTGTCAAATATATCTTACTCATTCAACAGACACAAACTATAAAAGCTTGTCAAATATATCTTACTCAGTCAACAGACACATAAACAAGTAAATAGTAAGAAAAAATACAGAAATAAAAGACAACCTATGTAAACACGCCGGTATTAATCCACGAAAATCTAACCTATGATTTTCTTCCGGTGATGATGAGTTTACAAATTCAAATAAATGTCCACAAAATTGGTTAGGAGCTGGAAAATAGGGAACGTTGATAAAATAAATGGATTTAAGTTGTTTACAGAATGCAGACAGTCGCAGACTTCTAATTTGCACTATCCGGAATTACTAACAGCAACTAAAACCATCTATTAACTTGACGTCATTACTTTACTCAAATCTGATAGTTGCCTAGGCTTACTATAACTTCTATTCCCACTGTGGCAACTCATCTGTGCACTTTAACAATACTACAGCCCCGGATATCTCCTATATGCCTGGTGATAGTCCCGACTGTGTCTTCTCCTCTTTGCACTTTATCATCACGACAACCAAGCTTGATTCCTCTATGAGTACCATAATTCTCACTGCTAAGAGCCATGTTTCTTCCAAATCTTCACGGCTAAGAGCAATGTTCTTTCGATCAAAGTCTACCTCTGATGGTGACTGGAGGTTAGAATAAGGAATAAAGTTGTCAAGGAAGTGGGATTCACAGAAGTGGAGAGAAATCAAATAGATATTAATTTTAGAGCCCAAAAATCTATGGCGTAATGGATATGAACGCAGTTTAATAATCCAGATATACCAGGTTCGAAACCTGCTGCAGGCAGTTTGGTAGCAGATCGCTTTGTGTGGATTTTTAACAATGGTATAAGCGCCGTACCGTTCAGAAAGCAAAGGCAAACTACTGAATGAAAAAAATTGCCTAGAAAAATCACAAACAGCCAATAAAAGCTGGGGTTGATTGCCACGTCCTGTAAAGGATAAGCAACTAACTTTTTTTTTTTTTTGTTAAGAGCCAAAAAAAAATGTTAAAAAGGATCACCTTCAGACGTTCAAGATTGTCATAGACAAATAAAATAACTACAAGCGGCTAGTGGGGGTGTGAAGGAATTTCAAGGGGTGGGGACGTAAGGCTAGAAGGAAGAAAAATGATCAGCCTAATAGTAAATGTTACACCTGGACGTTTCGCGCATTGAAAGCCTTGTTTATATCATGACATTCTCGTTACATGTTTAAGCTGCCCATGTTATTTTAAACATTCTTCTGTAAAAACCACATCTCCCTACTCTCTGGTGCTTTCCCTGGTTGTTTAATTATTGTCAATGACTCACGTTCTTGTGTCACGATTGGTTCTTTATACCACTGAAGCAACTTTCTTATTTCCATCGACAAAAATGTGTCAGATGAAATATTTCTCATTTTGTGGAATGTTACTTTTGCCAGCACTTGTAAACTACGTTCATGTATTTGTACTAACATTCGTACACACTTGTGTTAAAATACTTTATGTATATGTATGTGTACAACATCTAAACATGTCTAAAGCTGTTATAAAGTAAGTGCATTGATTATGGACAAGGGAGATATACTGAGGACAATTATTGATCGCTTATTAGCGAAAGTCACTGCAATCGACGAGTCATCAAGGCTTAGGTTGCTGGAATTTGGCATCAAACGTAAGATCAGCAGGGATGAACGTATGAGAGGATGCATCCGGCGTATATACAACCAGCGCGCAACAAGAACAATTAGCATTCATACCCTTCGACGTATGCTGAGGGAGACTGAGCACCTGTGGGTTTGCCCGGAGTGCAATGATGTCGATTCTGAACAACAATAACAAGAAAGCTGTTATTCAGACTTTGTAAGTAGTTGTACTGAGCCACAAGTAGGTATCATGTTCTAGTGTTGTTTTATGCCTCTCTGCATGAAACCAATTTTGGAGCAGTAAACAATAAAAAAAATACAAGATTATATAAGATGTTACATTTTAGCATTGGCACCAACGATTTCCCATTTTGTGGAGAATCCGTCAAATTATTCTACATGCTAGTATTAAACCTTTACACCTCACGGTAGAAAGGGAACGACTAAATAAGCTAGTATTAAACCTTACAGTTTTCTGAGTGAAATATAACAAGTGAAACAATCAGTTCACACCAACATGTTGGGAGAAGGCACGCATTGCATTGTGAAAACTAAATTGAACACACGGGCTACTACCAGGGCAACATTATAAAAGATATCCGTAAGTGCACACGCACACGCACACGCACACGCACACGCACACACACACACACACACACACACACACATGGTATGACTGAACAGCTGTTAATGAATTAGTCAAATTTAATTCTACTATTTTTTTTTCACTTTTCCCCATTACATTTTGAAGGGTTTCTAAGTGGCTTCATCGCCATTACATCCAGATAAGTTTACCTAACAAGATCCAATCACGGTGAAGTAAGATATAAATGAATGAAATGACCGCACGAGAAAATGTACCGACAACAGGACATGCAGCTGGAAGATCATGTTATAATTGAAACGATAATACATGATATGTTCTCTCTATCTTCCTCTATTTCTCTGTCCCTCTATTGTTTCTATGGTAACGATGTTTCTGCATGATCCTCTTCTCACCACACGTCCAGGTAAGATTGATGGCTGGACCTTATATTTGTTATTGCATTTCTCTGTTGTCTAGTTTTCTTCTTAAATTATCTTAACTGTCCTTGACATTCTTAACACTTTTATATAAATCCCATCTGTTCTCCAGTTTTGGTGTTGTTTTTTATTTTTTTGTGTGCTCGGTGTCCAGGTATAACTTTCATACAATAATGTTGGTTCAGTGTAACATTGTAACCGTGGGTGTGTTGATTTGAAGACTGGTCCAAAAGGCACCAATTAATAATGTTTGACCGTGCTATAATAATAATAATAAATTCTTTAAGCACCAAACACGGCGCATAAGGCAGAACACCAGTGCTCTCCAGGTTGTTCGTTGTGACGCCACTCCTCTTAACTCTTGCACATTGTTTAGGCCCAACGTTCTTCCTTCTCTTATTATTGTTCTTCTGAGTGTTTCTTTTGGTCTTCCTTTTTTCCTCTTACCCTCAGGAACCCAAGTGAGCGCCTGTAGTGGTATTTTGTTATTTTGCATTCGTAGGACATGACCGATATATGACCATCGTCTTTTCCTTATATAGTCGGAGACATATTTCTGCCTAGAGTCTTCTCTCATTTGTCGATTAGTCTTGAATTCTTTCCTACTGATGTTCATGAGTTTTCTAAGACATTTGTTCTCGAATGTATTCAGCTTGTTCTCCAATGATTTTGTTATTTTCCAACTCTCACAGCCGTATGTTAACACTGAGATAACATTTGAATTAAACAGACGAAGCTTGGTACGTATATTCAATGATCGTAATTTCCAAATGTTAGATAATCTATTGAAGGCGCTAGCTGCCAAAGCAATTCTAGTATGGATTTCTCTTGTTGTGTCACCATCCTGAGTCATTTTACTGCCTAAATAATTGAAACTTTCAACTTTCTGTAGTTTTTCCCCGTTCAGGATGATATCAAAGGTCTCGTTAGAAAAGTTCATAACTTTAGTTTTAGAGGCATTTATTTGGAGACCTATTTTAACCAAGAGATGACACAAATTTACTGCTTCTTGGGATTGTCTGGGTGTTGAACTTAAGAATGCTAAATCATCTACGAAATCCAGGTCCCCCAGGAATTTTCCATTTGTCCATTTTATACCCAATTGTTCATTGTGGGTATAGTTTCTCATAACCCAATCAATAGCTATTCCAAAAAGTAGTGGTGACATAATACAGCCTTGTTTCACCCCTGTTTCTACTGTAAACTATTCTGTATTCCCTTTATTTATTCTAACACAACATCTTGCATTGTCATATAGCGCTTTGATTATATTCACATATTTTGTTGGAAAACCATAGATTGTAAGTATCTTCCACAATGATGGGCGGTGTAGACTATCAAAGGCTTTTTGAAAATCGACGAAGGTGATAATAAGTGGCGATTGCATTTCCACTGATTCTTCTATAATTGTTCTTAGTGTGAATATTTGATCAATACATGATCGTTTCGGCCTGAAATCCGCTTGTTCTTCTCTGATCTTTTCGTCAGCATGCAATTTAAGTCTTTCTAACATCATGCAACATAATAATTTTCTAGGTACTGATAATAGAGATATACCACGCCAGTTATTACAGTCTGATAGATCACCTTTCTTCGGTAACTTTACAATAATACTGTCTTTCCATTGTTGTGGTGGTTATTCTTCTCTCCATACTTCATTGATAATATCTAAAATTCTCAAGAGGTTGTTGTCATTAACTGCTTTAATCATTTCCCCTGAAATTTCGTCAACTCCAGCAGCTTTAAATATTTTAAATCTTTTAACGGCTTGTTTGATCTCGTCCAGCGTGAATTCATCGCAAGTTATTGGCAAGGTGGTTGTGGGTGTTTCATTATTAAAATCAGGTGTTACTGTTGGTGGTGGTCTGTTTAGCACCTCCATGAAGTGCTCAGCCCATCTCTTCATTTGTTCCTTTTCTGTTGGTATTGAATTCCTTAATTTACCTTTAACAGGTGTTTCCATAGCAGTAGGCTGGTGACATAGTTGTTTTGTAATTTGATAAAGGCACCTACTATTACCAGTTCTTACAGCATTTTCAGCTTATATGGCCAGTTCATTGATGAAATGTCTTTTATCTCTTCGAGTTTTTGTCTATAGTCCACTTTAAAGTAAACTAGGTGACAGATGGCAGGCAGGCCTAGTTATCGTATCTTCAAATTGTCAATCTGATCTATTGACCTATCTTCCAAGTAAGAGTATATCTTAGTACTGGCCATCACCGCCAGAGTTGACTATTCCTGGTTGATATACAGGGTGTCCATAAAGTCTCTTTACAATTTAACAAATTTATTACAAAGGCAAATGAAAAGACAAATATGTGGAAACTATTACAAAATGAGAAGTAGATATTGAAGTTTTTTTCTGCCTCATTTAATACACCTCTATAAGGGCACCATTAGTTGCACGAAGCACATCAAGACGGTACTCGATTTCTTGCCATGTTCGCTGTAGCATAGCTTCATCAATGGTGGCAATGGTATCAGTGATCTTTTGCTTTAGGTCAGTGATGTCCCGTATCTTTGTTCGATACACGATATCTTTAATATAACCCCATAGAAAGAAGTCCAGGAGAGTGATATCTGGTGAACGAGGTGGCCAGGGAATTGGTTGCCTCATCACTAAAACAAACTCGGGTGAGGAACGTTTCATCCTCAGAAATTCGTTCCAGCATGTAAACTGCACACTCTTTTCGTCTTGGTTTATCATTTGGCTCGAGTGCCTGTAAGAGTTGCACTTTGTAAGCGTACAATCACAAGTTCTTGTGTAGGACTTTGTGCACTGTTGAACGTGGTAGCTCTAACTGTCTGGCAGCAGTACGGGTGGACTTTGTGGGAGAATGATAAAAGGCTTGTCTTACACGCTCGATGTTTTCCTCAGATGTTCTTGGTCGTCCACTCCTCCCTTTATCCAACACTGTCCCTGTCTCCATAAATTTCTTGTGCCATGCACGAATTGATGGACGTGACGGTGGATCTCTTCCATACTTAGTTCTGTAGTTTCGCTGAGTCTGCCTATCCGATTTTGTTTCAATAAACTATGGTACACATTGTGCCTTCTCTTGAGGAGTAGCCATTTTTTTAGGGGTTCATTTAACAGTACCTCTTTCATCAACAGGGTACATGAGATACGATAAAGGTATGTGATTAAAAACTTTGATAACCACTGAGTACATAGAACAAATCTGATTAAGATATCTCATCAATTGCCTTTGTAATAAATTTGTTAAATTGTAAAGAGACTTTATGGACACCCTGTATATCTCAAGCTTCCAACCTAAACTCGTTCCATCCCTTCTTGTAATGTTACTTAGTGACAACTTCGTATAGTAGTTATTTTCTTTATGTCTATTATCTTGTTTACTCTAGCACTCAACAACCTTTTAGAGACTTAACCCAACTTGAGAAGTGTTCCATCAAAACAAGTAATTTATTTACATATCAAAATCCCATCATAACAGGAGGCATGTGGTACAAATTCCAGGTACAAACATTTCCTAACTGCCTCTTGCATGTCCCATTCCTCCTGGGCACATTCATATACCTATACCTATACCTATACCTATACCTATACCTATACCTATACATATACATATACATATATATATATATATATATATATATATATATATATATATATATATATATATATATATATATGTATATATTTATATATATATATGTATATGTATATGTATATGTATAGGTATAGGTATAGGTATAGGTATAGGTATAGGTATATATATAGCTCTCTGCCTGAGGACATATTCAGGTATGGTTTATACATATTTTCCCCTTTTAAGGCTATCTTATTTATTCTGGCTTCTCCCAAGCCTTTCATCAACTCTTTCCTGAGTTGATTTCACTCCTCCACTAATCCTGTCAGATTTATCTCCTATTAATCATAATACAATCATCTTATAATTCATATATGCGAATCAACACATTTGGTACACCCGTTGCAGTATCTACATACTTATACCTGCTGGAGAGCACATGATTCATCTTGCAAATGAAATCACCCTTAAATTCCTTACTCGTCTTACTTATAGCAGACGTTATTTCAAAGTACATTATGCAATAGCCCAGCTCGGCTATCAGATCAATATTCTTCTGTAAATCTCCTCAGGTGCTTCCTTAATCTTATGTTACCCACTCATAGTCAATTTTGTAGCCTCAGCCTCATTTCTTGTTAACATGCGTTCACTTAGTTGGAAGCGTCGTTAACCTGGTAATACTTTTATCATTCTTATACTATTTCAAGGTCTATCAAGTACGTGAGTAAAGGACCTACTTACTTTGGTTTCACAGAATCCTCACAACACTCATTTTGCTTACTATCACACCTTAACGCTAAGTTTATACTTTAATCACAGCTTTGTCTTTCATATTCGAATGGTTTCTACTACTCTAACTAGAGCTAAAAGAATCTTCAGAAGAAAACATTCTGTCTCCCACAGAGTTTGAAGTTGAGAGCCCGGCAGAAATACATTCTTGCCGCTCTAGTTCCTTGTCTAGGACGGCTCCTCAAACATGCGACCGTTCTCTCGCTGGTCCAAATTCGTTCTCCTTTAAAAAATATCATTATCAGCTCATCTGTCCTTGTTTACCGTAATTTGATTGGTCCGCCTTATTCCCACTCAGCTGGAATATGTTCACGCTTATTTGCTGTGTAAACAACTCAGTGAAGTGTCGCTCGCTATCCTTCTAAACTTCACTCAGTCTTTTCCCGTGCATATTTTTTTCTCTCAGCTCACTAAATCATATAGTGGAGTTAATTCCCCGTTGTCTCCCTTTGCATGATTTGACTTAACCTTATATTGTCTTCTCCTAAGCTTGTTACAAAATTCTTATATGCACATTTTCTCAACCATAATTACTGACTCACCAAACTTACTTAAGTGTGATTAAGCACTTTCCTCCCCTGACCTTAACATGCTGAGTTTCCTCCCTTTGATCAAAGCATCCCTTTACTCCTTTTATCTCCCTTTTAGCAATTCAAATAATCTTTATTCAAATCTATTCAAATTTCTCAAACCATTTTTTTACACTTTCCCACTTCAGCAAAACCAAATCACCGTCTATATAATGCTTGCTTGAGCACTGTAATGCTCCTAGCAAACCCAACGGCCTAATATCCGGCTTTTGGCTAGGATCATGTGTCTAGACACAGGGACCGGTACAGTGACATTCATGTGTCATTAGGTCCTTTGTTTGAGAACACAGAAGATCACTAGGTGACACATTTTGTCACTGGGTCTTCTTGTGTTGGGACATGTGGTCTTGACCAGGGCCGGGTTTGGGCGGGGACAATTCGACCTCATGCGAGGAAAAATATGCGACCTCAAGCGAGGAAAAAAAAAAAGACACATTTTGTCACTGGGTCTTCTTGTGTTGGGACATGTGGTCTTGACCAGGGCCGGGTTTGGGCGGGGACAATTCGACCTCATGCGAGGAAAAATATGCGACCTCAAGTGAGAAAAAAAAAATTAAAAAAAGAAATAAAAAAAAAATTCATGTGTCATTAGGTCCCTTGTGTGAGAACACAGAGGATCACTACAGTGACACAGTTTGTCATTGGGTCTTCTTGTGTTGGGACATGTGGTCTTGACCAGAGCCGGGTGTGGGGCGGGGACAATGCGACCTCATGCGAGGAAAAAATATGTGACCTCAAGTGAGGAGAAAAAAAAAAGGATCATGTGTCTACACACAGGGACCAGTAGTGACATTTATGTCATGAGGTCCTTTGTGTGAAAACACGGAAGACCACAACAATGACACATGGTGTCATTGGGTCTTCTTGTGTTGGGACATGTGGTTTTGACCAGAGTTGGGTTTGGGCGGGGGCCAATGCAACCTCATGCGAGGAAAATATGCAACCTCATGCGAGGAAATTTAAAAAAAAAAAAAAGGCCTAATATCCGGCCTTTGGCTAGTCCTGGCTGAAACTTCGAGGTGGCAAGACGTCAACTCTTGTCGGGATTGGAATTTCTTAGAATTTTCTGTGCCTTTTTCTCGGACATTGGTGTTAGTTTAGCGTTAGCTAGGCTAACTTTGTGACTTTTTGTTTGTTTCTAATTTGGTTAACACCAAGAAGAAGATTATAGAAAATGCCCGCACCAGTAGTGCCAACAATTGTTTTGAATATGGAAGAAGATTTGGAAGGAGGAGAGCTTCACAAACCAGGAACTCTGGTAATCTCAATTACGGGGCCACAGGCAAATAGAGCCTCTTATTCACTCATTGCCAGCATTCTGGCCGGACCAGCTGGGGTTGGTGTAAGTGGCGTCGCCACACTGTATAGATTTGCGGCCGTTCAAATGGTTCGCGACCCTCACGACAGCGGCGCATATGAAGCACTATGCTGGATTACATGGGCGAAAATTTGAATGGAGTAACCCACAAATGACTGTGTATATAGAGCACCTAGGTAAAGAGAAATCCAAGGGAGTTCTGCATTGGATGCCCCCAACCGTGAAGGCAGAGGTGGCCAGACGTATAGCTGTGGCGGTATCAGGAGACAAGGAGGCGGAAGTCTCTAGAATAAGGACAGCCCATGATAAGTTGAATTTTATGTACAAGCCTTCGGACCACCGAATACCCCATTTTGTGAATTTAAAAATGGAGGGTCCCACAGAAAAGCTCCAAAGGGTATGGGTGGCCCTACCAGGAAGGAAGATAGAGTGCGCCATATGCGGGCTAGATACCCACTGGGTTAGTCAGTGCCCTAAGAAGCGGGCACCCGCCCTCCAGGCCAAGCAAGTGAGGAAAGAAGAAGTGGCTGCCGATACCACACCGGCCGAACAAAGTTTGTTAAGTCAGCCGATCGAGTCCCCCGCTCCAGAGAGACCACGGAAAAAGGTAGATTCAGAAGGGTACGAAACTGTGAGCTATAAAAAAGATGACAAACGCACCCCGAAGAGGAAGCACCTAGTCCTCCAGACAATATGGCCGGTCAAATCAAAAGAAATAAGGCGCAGCGGAAGCACATCGCCATCCAAGCGCTCGCCTTGCAAACCACATGATCTGCCAATATCTCCAAAGGTAACCGCTTCTAAGTCCTCTCTGAGATACGAGTCGATGCCCATTGTTGACGGGCCGGAGCTGATCGAGATCCATCCTGATGGTCCCAGCCAGTTCTTAGAGGTGTCACAAGAGAGACTGTATACCTCTTGGGCGACCGCGACTGAAGATGAAGCCATGGACGAGATGATGACCCAAGCCAGTCTCTTCATAGATGGTAAGGAATTTTTAGATGTCAGCGATGTCGGTGAATGAGCCAAACGCTACAAGTCCTTCCTCTTCCTTGCACTGGGGGCCAGTGCGAGCCAATAGTTCCTAGAGTTCTCAGTTCCAGGGGTCCGATGACGACCGGTGTAAGTGTGGGCACGCCCGGACTGTACCCAAATGTTATCCACTCTTGTGAGCCTGCCAGGAAGACGGTCAGCACACTACCATTGTGGGGGAAGACGCCTCACCTCCAGATTGGCCAAGAAACAAGACTCGCCAATTGTTTTGTAATAATAATAGAAATTGTAAAAACACCTATAGTTTAGGCAGTGTTACTTATAATTTAAGAGTTTTGCGTTTCTTTAATGTAAATAAGTTTTGTACTAGTTTAATGCATGTTGACACCGCATACACCAACACACTATAATGTATGCAGCTAAACAGTCACTTCTCCCCCCCCACCACCGGGGTGGGAGTTCCTGGCAGCGCGGCTTCGCCCGTGCTGAGTCACGATCACCAGAGCACAACGACAGATGGTCAGCCCTCAGTCACCATTTTGTCGAGCAGTGTAGATAAGACTAAAAGTCAGCCCCTAAGCACTTTTTTGTCAAGCAGTTATGACACGACTTTGTCGAATGGTTTAGTCATGACAGGCGGTCAGCTCTCAGTCACCGTTCTGTCAAATAGACTAATTGCAACAAGTGACCAATCTACTACTTTGCCAGGTACATCTATTATAACATGTGACAAATTGTTAGCTTGCACTTTGTTGTGTAGTTCAGATATGACAGGTGGTCCGCCCACAGTCCCCACTTCGTCTAGTAGTCTAAGTATGACAAGCGGTCTGCGCTCTGTCCCCACTTTGTCAAGTAGTTTAGATATGGCAAGTGACAATCCTGCCACTTTGCCAGGTAAACAGTTTACAACAAGTGGCCAACCTCTGTTTACCACTTCGTCATGCAGTCTAGTGATAATATCTCTCAATATCAATGGTTTGAGAAATAAACTAGACCATGTAATTAAACTGATTAAAAAAGAAAAACCGGATTTCTTGTTTTTGCAACAGACCGGTGTTACTTCTGATTTTTATGCCAGTCAGATAGTAACTAAACTAGGACTTAAACATGGCTGGTTCGCCCGAGGCACCTGCCATAGTGGTGCTGCCATCCTTCAAATTAATGAAGATTGGGAAACAGTACATTATAGAACTTACAGTTATAGCAGAACTGTCATAATCCAAATACAAAACAAAAACAACAAACAAGACATACACAGACTTATCAACATATACGCACCAGCGACGAAAATTGACCGACCTAGGTTTTATGACGGATTACACGACATCCTAACAGAGCATTATAAAGGGACTAAGAAAATTTTAGGGGGGACTTTAATTGTGTCTTATCTGACCTAGATCGGTCTGGAGGCTTCACGCGAGCACAGCCACGAGAAAAGTCCTCACTTGTACGACAGGTTCAGGCTATGTTCGACGAACACGACCTTTCAGACGCATACAGGAAAATAGAACCCAACAAACAAACTTTTACATACTATGAAAAGACAAACCCATATCTTAGACTGGCCTCAAGACTGGATAGAATTTATACCACTAGTAACTACAATATACATAAAACATACAAAATAAAAAAACACTCTTAAATTTACAGATCATCACGCAGTTTATACATCTTTAAGTATGGGACACACGCACAAACAAGTAAAGAGATCCCCGCACTGGAAATTCAAGAACAACCTACTAAAAAACACTTACTACACAGAGCAAATAACACAACTTATACAAGGTTATTGTAACTGTCTTTTTCTCTTGCTGAGGTGATCACTTGCACAAGACAGTAAACATCATGTTGTTAGGTGTGTGGTACTTGTAAGATGATGTGCTGAGTGTGGGTGCGAATGAAGGCGCGAATGTGTTTAGGCTCGTATCTGTTGTATAATGCAACCCATACACTCACATGCAGTAGTCAAAGATGCTTGGACACTGCAGGCACGTTTCAAAAACATTTATTGACGATAACACACATAGTATCAACAAGAACAGTCAGTGTAACAAGGTCGTGCTGACCGGAAATCGTTAGGTATACATCAGGCATTCAAAAGGCTGGTAAACATTTGAATATTCGTGCATGGTCAATAGCAATGTTCTCCTGTAATGACAGTTCGTAGCGCCGCCCTGGTATCTCTGACTAAACGCGTCAGATACCTTAATCACTTTGACATACAGGTACAACTTGGCACTTCCCGCCAATTGCACATTATCAGGCTGTAATATATTAGCCTTAACACAGGCCTCGTTATGACGTCATCTGTGTACTTCTTTTAAGCAGGTTAACATCAACCCTGCAGTAATGCTTATGTAGACATAAATACCGCCAATCTGCGGTTCCCACAATATATCTTCGTCACTGGACTTCTGGACAATATAAAGACTAATAGTCTTGGATGGCTACCTTGAGCACACAAATATAAGTTCTGAAATGTAGGACCGGTGAGCTGTAGTTCACAGACTAGGTAATCTTCTAACATGTTCTGCCACCGAAAGCGTAATAATGGAAAAAGTCGGTATTACCTGGAACCGAATCCACAGAACGTAATAAGGAACTCTGTCGTCATTCCGACGTACAGAGAATCACTGGGGAAAACTGCCAACGCAGTCACTTCGAAGATTTTCCCCGAAAACACAGAAGCCAGCTTACATCCCGGCCTGACGGAAGTAACTCTCTTTGGCCCTTCAAAAAACCTGCGCATGGGCACACGCCCGAACTGTCTACCTTTGACCCTAAAGGTCAAACACAATGAATGAATGAACAAGGGAAGACAACCCCTAATCAACCTGACATCGCAAGGTAAAGACACAATTATTCTTATGAAAAAACATAAGCAAATAACTTGACATATGACTCCGTCGAAAATGACAGCAACATATTACTACAACCCCCCTGTAAAAAAATGATACATTTTTTATTTAAATATGTCCTTGAGCAAGATAGCACAAGCATCAATTATGTGCTCATGAAAGAATGAACCTAATATCAGGTACAATGGACGCATAAATAAAGCGTCTGGAGAGAGTAAAAATCATCCCCCATCATAAGAGAAAATATTTCCTCTAAGCCAAAGAAACTCAGGGGGTACCATTAAAGAAACCTAAGTTGCTGGCAATACCAATCATATATCAAACATAATCAAATACTATAACTATAGCAATATACAAATATCATGAACCACAATGCCACATTAGCAACATATCACTGATGGATGGACAAAATCAAATTTGTTAAACTCTTTATACATTATCCAAATACATTTGTATTACAATATCTTAGGATATTAAGGACAGACCTAAGTCTGAAAGTGTATCAGGAAAAACTAGGACACAAGGTTTAATTGGAATCATGTGGGCATCTAGACAATATGTCCGCCATCACATTATCCGAACCACGGATAGCTCGCACCGTGAAATGGAAAGGCTGAAGAGCAATAGCATAACGAGTAGATCTCGAGCTCTTCAAATCCTTACTTTGCATAGCTGTAAGAGCTTTTTGGTCGGTTTCCATAAAGAAATGCGCGCCCAGAAGGAACCTTTGTAGCTTAAGAATGGACCAAACCATAGCCAACAATTCACGGTCTAAAACCGAGTAATTCCTTTCTGCCGCATTCAGCTTCCTAGAAATATACATTACAGGATGCAGAGTTCCTGAATACTCCTGCATTAGTGCCGCTCCAATCCCAGTGGAAGAGGCATCACTACGAAGAACAAAAGTCTTATCAATCGTTGGTAGTCTTAAGATTGGATGAGATGAGAACAAATTCTTAACCTGATCCAATGAAGATTGGCATTCTTGGGACCAACGCACCACATTAGGAGAACCTTTTTTCAATAACGATGAAAGTGGTGCCATAATGGAGGACAGATTCTCAATGAATCTTCCATAGAATTGTATTAATCCCAAGAGACTACGCACTTGCTTTTTTGTCTTCGGAACCGAGATATTTAATATCTTCGAAATGTTTTGGTCCTCTGTCTGCAACAGACCATGACCAACCCGATGACTTAGGAAAGAAATTTCACTAAACCCAACAAAAGCTTTAGAGGGTTTTGCAGTCAAACTATGCTCACGTAAAGTAGATAGCAATTCCTTTAGACCCAAATAGTGTTCTTCCCAAGTATCGCTGAAAAGACAGATGTCGTCTAAATATGCGATGACATCTGCACGATCTGATAGAATTCGTCGCATCATGCGCACGAAAGTCGCTGGGGCGTTCATAAGCCCGAAAGGCATAAAATTCCATTGAAACAGACCCCTAGGTGTCGAAAAAGCCGTGAGAGGTTTGGCATGTTCCGTCAAAGGGACTTGCCAATAACCTTTCGACAAGTCTAGTTTAGTAAAGAATTTAGCTTTAGAAAGTCTAATAAGTAGATCATCTGATAAAGGCATAGGTTCAGCATCGAACTTCGTAACTTGATTTAATTTGAGATAGTCAACGCAAAGACGTATGTTATTGTCTTTCTTTCGAACAATAACTATCGACGAAGAATAAGCTGAAGTGGATGGTTTAATTATGTGCAGTTGAATCATTTCATCCAATTCTTTCTCGACCTGTGCTTGAAAATGAATAGGTATCGGGTATGGTCTTACTCTGATCGGATTACGATCAGTAAGTATGATGTCATGTTCTATGACATCTGTGTGTCCAGGAATGTCGGTAAGGACATGCTGATATGATTGTAGCGTAGAGGATACGTGACGTTGCTCCTCAAAAGACAAGTTCGAAGAGACGGTAACGTTTTTCCATGATTCCGTAGAATTAAGTGGAATCGCAGGAAGAGGTAAGTTAACGTCAGAAAAAATAGTTTCCTCATCCTGTACAACACAGGGATGAGATGTGACCATGTTGGACTGGAGAGTCGTCCGTCGCCTGGAAAATTGGCTGCAAATAGTCTGGACGTTCAATAAACTCTGTAAGCGTATTTATATGAAAGGTTTTATGCTTTCCATCCACATCGACGATATAGTCGACATCTGAAATTTTCGAGACTATAGTGTATGGACCTTTCCATGAAATGAGAAGTCTGTTCTCTCTTGAGGGAAGTAAGACAAACGCTTTGTCTCCAGGACAAAGTTGACGTAGGCGTCTTTTCTTGTTAGCAAATCGCCTAGCCTTTTCTTTCGCAAATTCGGAAGATGAAGTTGCTAATCTGCACGATTCGATAATTTTCTCCCTAAGAGCAATGACATATTCATGTGATGATTGTGTATCATCGTCAATATTATCGGAAGTTATCAAATCGTGTAATAAGGACATCGGACTGCGCGGTTGCGCGCCAAAGACAAGTTCGAAAGGAGAAAACCCTTATGCTCGTTGGGAACCTCTCTATAGGCAAAGAGAGCTGCAGGTAGGAATCAGTCTCAATCATCAGGATGATCCTCCGTTATCTTGCCAAGTAAGTTCTTTAGTGTCCTATTAAGACGTTCAACCAATCCATTGGACATTGGATGATAAATACTACTTAGAGACCTTTTAATGTCTAGCGTAGCCATTACCTGAGACATAATGTCCGAAATTAATTGACTGCCGTGGTCTGACAATATTTCTCCGGGAATCCCAGACGAGAAAATATAAGCCAAAGAGCATCAGCGATATCGACAGTCGATATGCTCTTCAGAGGAATAGCCTCTGGCCAACGCGTGCACATGTCAACGCAAGTGAGGATAAATTGGTGTCCTCTGGCTGACTTAATCTTAAACGGGCCAATAATGTCTATAGCCATTTTCTGAAACGGCCGAATAGGAATATCTGCAGCCTGAATAGGTGCAGCATGTCTTGGACCTCTAGACTTGACCTCTTGACAAATTTTACAAGACCGGCAATAAATTCGTATGTCTTTATTAACAAATGGCCAAAAGAAAGACGCAAGGACTCTAGTTTTAGTTCTGGAAAAACCCATATGTCCAGCACACTGAGAATCGTGTGCATGCTGAAGAATTAAGGCTCTCATACACTTAGGCACAAGAATTTGCGAGTGCATAGACTTGTCCGAGTGTTGTACCATTCGTACCAATATACCATTCTTCATAGTGATATACGATTTGTGATTCGTATTTTGATTGGGATCCCCTTTCTTTGCGAGAAGGAAGAATTTCTTCAAAGAAGGGTCTTCTTCTTGACGTTTAACAAACGAATCATGGGAAATCACCAAGTGCTCGTCTTGGCTATCAACTCCATTACTATCATCAGATGAAGTTGGGGGATTAACAGCTTGAGCTCTTGTCACAACTGCATTGACCGTTTGAATGTTTTGTTCTTCCCAAATAGAAATTTGTTGCGGGGTGCATTCTTTAACCCCATGAATACGACCGATTATAAGATCCGCAATAGGATTAGGAAAAAGACATGCATGGACATCTCCTGTAAAGAAGGGAGTGTCAATCCTAATAATAGCAGTAGGATAACTTTCCATAGTACCACCAAATGTAACACATTTGATCGATTTTCCAGTGGCACAGCAAGGATCTATCAGAGACTCCCTAACCCCGACGGTAGTACATCCAGAATCGAAAAGTACTGAGACTAGCCTATTATTTATTAGACCTTTATGTAAGATGAGAGATCCTCTCCCATCATGCGCAACTGTAGCAGGTAGAGCAGGAAGAGGGTGACCACAACTTAGGGTAGATACAGTCGATGAGTCGAACATTGTTAAGCATTGGGGGCATTCAGTTGCTCTCCCAAAATCGAAAGCACAACCAGTGATAGCCTTAGAGTTACCACTATCATTTACTTGATTGCAGGCTCCATCAAACTCTTGTTGCGCAGAGTTTGCCTGTTGGTAAGCTTTTCTTTTGTTATATCTAGGTCTACCGCGATTATCATTTCCCCTGTAATTGTTATCATATTGTCTATTGTAGTTATCATTCCGGTTTGAATCCCGGTTTCTAAATTCACCATCGTCATATTCTTGACGTCGAGGATGATTATCTCGAGAGCTTAGATAGTTATTATTGTGATAACCTTTGCGAAAGTGTCTAAGATTACTACCACCAAAATTACGAAAACTACCATCTTGTCTCCAGTTCTTAGAAGAAGCACCTTCATATGTTGGATTACTCTGCTTACGAGTGTAATTCTGACTACTTCTCCTATTCCAGTTTTGTTGGGCACCCTGAAATTTTTTATTGAAATTAGGGCCATATGGTGCTGCCGAAGCAACTGGCAACCCTTCTTTCACTTTAGAATTGCTAACTGTAGCATGGGGATGCGCGGTGGCGTACTGGCAACAGTATTCCTCCATGTCTTTTAAGTTTTTGGGTTTACGCTCATGAAGAAATGCAAGGAAAGAATCATTAACCGATGACAAAACCTTATCTCGAAGTAATAAGTCCATTAGACCTTCATATGTTTTCTCAGTCTGAGACAACTCAATCCATCGTGTAAATGTACGACGTATCTTTGTAACAAAATCAGAGAAATCTACTCCATTTTCTGGGAACATTGTCCTAAAACGAAGACGATAATCTTCTTCTTTCAGTTGATATTTTTTTAGCAGTGCTGCTCTGACAACATCATAATTAGTCCTGTCATGTTCGTCTATTGTCATAAGAGTAGTCACTGTGTCACCTGTAAAAAATTCCATCAGTTGTTCAACATATTTTTCCTTTTTTACCTTATGCGCATCGCATAAAAATTGGAATCTATCTAGATAATCCGCTACATCATCCTTTAAAGGATTGAAATGAGGCAATTTAATCCTACTAACAAACTCCTTTGTCGTACTCGAAGTTGTTTGCTGAGCACCCGTACTCGCCAATTTCAATTTCTCTAACTCCAAAGTTGCGAGTCTTTCATCAAGTTCCATTTTCTGTTTTCTTTCCTCATGTTCCATTTGTCTAATTTCAGCCTCAGCAGCAGCTTGAAGTTTTCTCTCCTCAGCAGCAGCTTGAGCTTGAATTTTTTTGTCTTCCATTTCCATCTGGAATTTTCTTTCATCAGCAGCAGCTTGAAGTTTTTTCTCCTCAGCAGCAGCTTTTCTCTCCTCGGCAGCAGCTTTTCTCTCCTCAGCAGCAGCTTGAGCTTTTCTCTCCTCCGCCTCTCTTTGATACCTTTTTTTTCAAGTTCTAATCTTCTATTCTCAGCTTCTAGCTTCTTTAGTTCAGCTTCTGCTTTCAATTTAATTTCCTCTTTTTGTTTCTTTTCTTCTGACTTTAATGCAATGGCGAATTGAGCAGATGAATATTCTTCCAATTCTTTACCAGACTTACCAAGGGTTAACCCTTTCTGGATAAAGAAATCCAAATTAGACATTCTGTCTAATGAGATCAGAAACCTGAAAAAATTAAATAAATTATCTTATCCCACTTCAACGGGAGACAAGTCTGAAATGCTAGACTTGTATACTCACTTCACTTTATTTCACTCTCTTAGTCTTAGACAAAGACCTTGTATGGTTATCTTGTTTATAATGTAACAAAAATCACTTGAATACCTGTGGAAAATAATTCCTTTATATCCCACTCACTATGGGCACAAGGCTTTTTTTTTTATAAAGAACTTGAATATGTATTTCACCTTGTCTCAATCTTTATGGATAACAAGTCTTTTAGCAAAGAACTTGTATAAATATCCTATATAATATTATTTTATTAACAATCTCTATATGAAGAGTGTACCTTATCAATAATAATAATAATACATGACCAAGTATATGTATGTAGACTGTGTATGACAATAATGTAGTACAATCATAAAAACAAAGACAAAGATACAGAACAATGACCGAAAACGTTCGCGGAAGTCAAACAAACAATACAGCAAAAAAGTAAAGAAAATGTTACACAAATGTGTAATGATGACCGCGAAAAATAAACAAGACAAATGGCAACACTGTTATAAACGAAAAGGCGTAAATAAATAAACGGAAGGAAAGAGAGACCTACAGATACAAACAAATGAAATCAAAACTGAAAAACAGAAAAAATATTACAAAAACAACGATAAGAACAGTTTCGGCACAGCTAACACCAATAGCCACAAATTGTCGCTAGCAAATTTTCAGTTAAGGAAATTTGCACCTACAGAACGCTATTATAAGACCACTATATCTTACAGACCGTGGTATCTCTTATAATAGACACCGCCCAACCTTAAAACCCGCCAAAGAACACAAGAGAAATACACAACAACAGTAGAAGGAACATAAATAGCAATTGAATGTGTTGCAAAAACAAAAGCTTAGTCACACATGATATTACAGTAACTAACTTGCTCCTTGCGAACACAGTAACAAAATGTCAAGCGCGCACTTATTGACAAATCCACTGTAGCATGAAGTGGTTTTCACGAACATAAAGTTACTATGACCTTCTCGTATCTTGAGTCTTGCACATCGAATGTTGACAATTTCACGTACTGTTTACAAACACTTGACCTCGAACAATGTAACTTGAATGCTCGGGCATAGAAAAGTCTGTTGTTGACTGAAACGTGTGAACGACCAGCGGTACCGTTCACAAAAAGGGACTCGATTCGTATGCAACTGTGGTCCACGGAGCAAATGCCTCGATGCTAACTTCAGTACTTGTCATGTTGTTTATGCAGCATTGTAACATAAATGCTAGCACTGTTTATCTGGGTCAACAGTTGATGACCTATTTCTGTCCTGTGTAGCCAAAACTTGAAAGTGTAGAGTATGTGTGTTTCAGCTGTCCACCTTGATTATTTCAACGTAGTACAAATCCCACGGAACTGGCCCACCAGAAATGTAACTGTCTTTTTCTCTTGCTGAGGTGATCACTTGCACAAGACAGTAAACATCATGTTGTTAGGTGTGTGGTACTTGTAAGATGATGTGCTGAGTGTGGGTGCGAATGAAGGCGCGAATGTGTTTAGGCTCGTATCTGTTGTGTAATGCAACCCATACACTCACATGCAGTAGTCAAAAATGCTTGGACACTGCAGGCACGTTTCAAAAACATTTATTGACGATAACACACATAGTATCAACAGGAACAGTCAGTGTAACAAGGTCGTGCTGACCGGAAATCGTTAGGTATACATCAGGCATTCAAAAGGCTGGTAAACATTTGAATATTCGTGCATGGTCAATAGCAATGTTCTTCTGTAATGACAGTTCGTAGCGCCGCCCTGGTATCTCTGACTAAACGCGTCAGATACTTTAATCACTTTGACATACAGGTACAACTTGGCACTTCCCGCCAATTGCACATTATCAGGCTGTAATATATTAGCCTTAACACAGGCCTCGTTATGACGTCATCTGTGTACTTCTTTTAAGCAGGTTAACATCAACCTTGCAGTAATGCTTATGTAGACATAAATACCGCCAATCTGCGGTTCCCACAATATATCTTCGTCACTGGACTTCTGGACAATATAAAGACTAATAGTCTTGGATGGCTACCTTGAGCACACAAATATAAGTTCTGAAATGTAGGACCGGTGAGCTGTAGTTCACAGACTAGGTAATCTTCTAACATGTTCTGCCACCGAAAGTGTAATAATGGAAAAAGTCGGAATCACTGGGGAAAACTGCCAACGCAGTCACTTCGAAGATTTTCCCCGAAAACACAGAAGCCAGCTTACATCCCGGCCTGACGGAAGTAACTCTCTTTGGCCCTTCAAAAAAACCTGCGCATGGGCACACGCCCGAACTGTCTACCTTTGACCCTAAAGGTCAAACACAATGAATGAACAAACAAGGGAAGACAACCCCTAATCAACCTGACATCGCAAGGTAAAGACACAATTATTCTTATGAAAAAACATAAGCAAATAACTTGACATATGACTCCGTCGAAAATGACAGCAACAGTTATGCACAGGACATTCCCAATAGTAACATCGCACAATATTGGGACATGTTAAAAACACAATGAGAGATAGGACACAGATTTTGTCCACACTCATACATAGAAAATTTAAAAAAGAAGAGGGGATTTTAGAAGAAGCAATTAGTTTAGCCAAAAGATTAGACAACACTAACCCTCACATCCATACCTTAGAAGAACAGTTAGACCAATATAGACAGTATACCTACCAGGGAGCACTACTTAGGAAAAAACTAAACACTATAACACAGGAAATCCTTAGTAGGCAATATTTAGCAATTGAACAGAATGTACAACGCAGTAGACAAATTCATGAGATAACAGATATGAATGGGCAGCATCAAACAGACAACACTAACATTAGTCACGCTTTCTTATAATATTATAAACAACTATATACTAAACAAGAAACTGACGCAAACATACAAGATAAATTTCTACTATACACAAAACATTTAAGTGATGAGGAAAGTGAGAAGCTAGACCAACCTTTAACTTTAGGCAATTTACAAGAGGCCCTTAGTACCTTCCAAAAAGATAAAGCACCCGGGCCAGATGGGCTAACGGCAGAATTTTACAGGTTTTTCTTCCCATGTTTAGGCCCCATTCTAATTAAAGCATTTGAAGAAGCATTTCAAAAAGGGGAACTCCCGGACAGCTTAAATCAGTCTTATATTACTTTAATATCCAAAGATAGTAATGACAAAAAGTCAATTAAAAATTTTAGACCTATTTCCCTTTTAAACACTGATTACAAAATTCTAGCTAAAGCACTTACTCTGAAGCTTAAACCACACATGCACAAAATAATACATGAAGACCAACAGTGTAGTGTACAAGGTAGAAACATTTGTAGACATACACATTTCATTAGAGACCTGATTACATACACACATGATAGGCAGTGCCAGAGCGCCATATTGTCCCTAGACCAGGAAAAGGCATTTGATAGAGTATCACATGCCTTTCTGCATAAAAGTCTAAAAGCAAACAACATAGGGAAATATTTTAGAAAATGTATTCAAATCTTATACGCAAAACCCGAAAGTAGAATATTGATTAACCACAGTTTAACCAACTCTTTCAAATTAACGAGAAGTGTCAGGCAGGGGTGTCCATTATCGCCCCTGCTATATGTAATAACATTAGAACCAGTTTTGGAAAGAATAAGACAAGATACTAACATCACGGGAACTTTCGTTCCCGGTACAGGGGAAAAGAAGCTGTTGGCCTACGCCGATGACACTATATTCTTTCCAACAACAAAGGATTCTATAAAAAATATATTAGAGGTCTTTACAGAGTTTGGATACGCTAGCGAATCCAAACTAAATATTCAAAAATCTAGTATAATGGGAATAGGTGGATGGGGCAATAGATCAGATTTCCAATTCCAATTAACACAAGTAAATAAAATTAAAATTTATGGGATTAACTATTCTTTCAATCCGCAAGACCCCAATAAAGAAACGTGGACAAAATTGTTAGGGAAAATCCAAAATATGCTAGAAATTTACAAATACAAAACGGCCACCATTTTCGGAAGAAGTGTTATAGTTAATTGTTTTATTATGCCAAAAGTAATTTATACAGCAAACATACAGATAGTACTGTTACGTGCAGTTTTCATAACTGGTAATGTAGTCGGTCTGTATACTTGTTATGTTTGAAAATATTTTGAATAAGATTTTGGGTCTAATGTATTTTTCGTTAGAACCCTAATCTAAGGGCGAATACTCATTTTTTGCTTTGAGGGAAAGTAAATATGTAGTTTCTCCTCTTAAAAGGTTATACCAGCGGACTGCTTAGGTCAGAGGTGATGCGAACAGCGCATGCCCGAACGAGAGGTTTTTTTGAAGAAGATTTCCTGTGCGGGAGGCCGTTTTGTTGAACTGGGTTTGTCAGACGAAATGTCTGGTTACTTCTCTGCATTGCCTCTGGGGATGGAAACTCTTCCACTGTTATTTAAAGTCCCCTGTGTTATTTCTGTTCGTCAGGAAGACGACAGTTGCTTCTAAGTTGTGTTAGGAATTCGAAGCAAGGTAAAAAAACGAAACTTTCACACTTCCTTTGTAAGGATGATATTTTGAGTCAACCGGTGACGAGAGCTCACGAATGGTTGGAAAGCAGAGTATTCTACTTGTTATGCTCGTTGGAGCCATCTAAGACCGTTAGGTTTAGATTTACACACAGAAAACCAAAGAGAATAGATATTATTCTAAAACGCGCATGATTAGCGGTATATTTTGAACTTAGACACTTATGTCTACACATGAGGAATCCACAGTGTTTACTGTTTTATAGAGGCCTAAGATATAACTATCTGGAGTGGAAGACCAGATGAATTATCAGTTATTGCTATTATAACTTTGAAAATGAAAACTCGCCTGATGTACGAGGGAGTTATATAAGACTATCTTCGAAAGGACAGCCTATCTTCGATACGTCCGATTAGAGGGATGGACTATGCTATTTTCGTCGCCCGCCATGTTTGGGGTCGACTTAAGAAGAGCGATTCAAGAAGAGTCAGAATGAAACTGTTGGATATTTATACAGTTATTTACCCGTTCTGTAATGCGGGGTTTTTCTGCTAGTTGTGGAATGAGAGATAAATTTGGAGTCAACAACACATTGATAATCATATATTTATTGGAACTTATATACATGCACTTGTAGTGAATTGTCTTCATATCCGGCATGTTCCTGTGTCATGCTTACATGGATTTGTCTACGTCTTGTTGCTGTGACTATAATAAATGGTGAAAACGTACACAGCTGTTTACCAATATTTCTGACTCCATACCTGTAACACGAACAACATATGGTTCCATCAACTCCACATCTACACCTTCAATGTGATGAATGCTACACACACTCCTGTATGTTACATGTTGTGATACAAGTCTGCACTGCTACATAGATGTCCACCTTGACGAACTTTCATAAATCATATTACAGCACGATATACCAGTCAGTATCCAATGACAGTTTACATCAGGTATATAATCAATCAGCCAGTGATGTTACAGCTTATACCCACCAGTCTGTATCACTGGCATACCAACATCTATCCTTAAGGTATCAACGTCGTTCGGTATCAAGTACCAAAACAGATTATAACGGAAATAAATAAACTAATTAGGGCCTTCATTTTTAGGAACACTTGGTACAGTATTAAACACGCAACTTTAATGCAACCTAAAAATAAAGGGGGGATAGCCTTACAGGATATAGACACTAAAATTAAAGCGTTAAGAATTAAATATATAAGGGAAGTTACAAAAAGCCCGGGTCTATACCCACTGGCACATTATTATATTGGTCTAAGATTAACAAATATTTGTAAACTAAACAATAACTAACCACACTTTTTTGGTACACCACCACCCTTTTACGCAATATGTCTAAAAAATTTAGAGGGGAATAAACATTTAATAAAACAGGACACCAAACTTATATACAAACTTCTAGTTGCAGCACAAGAACCACCTCTGAACACACGAAGAGGGTACAATCTTTTTATAACTGACTACACACAGAGTTTCACAAACATCCATGCAATAGACATCAAACCACAAGCAAAAGAAGTCACTTTCAGACTACTACACAGTTTCACACTAATTCCGAACAAAGCATTAACAAAAGCAAACAGATCAGTACCAAAATGTAAACTATACAGTGACAACATTATAGAGACAGAAGACCACTTATTTTACACATGTAAAATAGTGGTCCCTACATTAAACAAATTAAGGAAATTAATAGCCTCAAACTCACAACAAACACTAAATTTATACAGAGCTGTTATGCTGAACACATTACCACAGATGTCGAGACGAACAGAACTTAAACTACTGACTTTACTAGCTGACTTTAGACATCTTGTATGGACACGCAGAAATAAGGCTGTATACGACAGTAGACATTATTACAGTAGAATATTTACACAAATATATGAACACATGACACAAGACATAACAGAACAGATTTGAAACTTTTTTGTTGTTCAAATAAATATTTAAAAACCTTTATCGACCCTTCGGTCGTCATACAAAGCAAGTAGCTTTGTTTGTAAATACTTCCTTTGTGTCTATGAATATTATGCAATGTAAATACTCTTTATGTCCTCATTAATCATCTCATGGTAGGGTGTCATCATCATTTGTAGTCAAGTCGATGTACCATTAATCATTTAGCAATCTCATGCACTCATCAACATTTGTTATCACCTGTATCTTTATTTTTGTTTTTGTCATACTTTAAGTTAATGATACTGGTTTGTCGTAATTTTAACTTGTACCGGGGTTTTTTTTTATTTCATTTTAGAATGGTATACAATTTTGCATCCTGTTCCTTTCTTAGACTTGTATTATTTAGGGGTTATCCTATTTAAAGTAACTTTTCTTAAAAAATATTGGTTTGTTGTTCTTAAATTAATTTATCTTATAAAATGTAATATTTGTATTGGGTTTATTAACTGTAAATTTGAGTAACGTTTTTGCATTTTGTTTCTTGTCTAGATTTGTAATATTTAGGGTTATTCTTCTTATTGTTTTGTTGTTTGGAATGACTAGTATATCTTATATATTGTAATATTTTGGCTTATATTGGGTCTACTTAACTTTAAATGTATCGTTTATAATGATTTTAAATGTTTTTACTGTTGTAAATACTATCGATGTTGTATAAATCATGACCCAATAAAGGTTTAAAAAAAAAAAATTGGCTAGGATCATGTGTCTAGACACAGGGACCAGTACAATGACATTCATGTGTCATTAGGTCCTTTGTGTGAGAACACAGAAGATCACTACAGTGACACATTTTGTCATTGGGTCTTCTTGTGTTGGGACATGTGGTCTTGACCAGAGCCGGGTTTGGGGCGGGTGCCAATGCGACCTCATGCGAGGAAAAAATATGCGACCTCATGCGAGGAAAAAAAAAGACATTCATGTGTCATTAGGTCCTTTGTGTGAGAACACAGAAGATCACTACAGTGACACATTTTGTCATTGGGTCTTCTTGTGTTGGGACATGTGGTCTTGACCAGAGCCGGGTTTGGGGCGGGTATCAATGCGACCTCATGCGAGGAAAAAATATGCGACCTCATGCGAGAAATAAAAAAAAAAATCCGGCCTTTGGCTAGGATCATGTGTCTAGACACAGGGACCAGTAGTGACATTTATGTCATAAGTCCTTTGTGTGAGAACACAGAAGACCACTATAATGACATGCCCAGCGAATCTGTGACTGCATCAGAATAGTATCAATACTAGGGATACCAGCTCTGTCAAGAACGGCGGTATCCGGAATCTTGTCTTGCCATTTGATGTTCATTATCTTCCTGAGACAGACTGTATGGAAGTGGTTTAGCTTCTTTACGTGGCGCCTGTATACAGTCCATGTTTCACTTGCATATAGCAGCACTGGAAGCACCGCAGCTCTGTACACCTTCAGCTTTGTCTGTAGACTAATGCCACTTCGATGCCAAACGTTGGGGTATAATCTGCCAAATGTGCTGCTGGCTTTGGAGATCCTGGTGTTCACCTCATCATCAATGACAATGTTCTGGGATAGTGTGCTACCAAGGTATGTGAATCTGTTCACAACATTCAGTTTCTCACCATTAACCTTGATGATTGGCTCAGTATAAACTGTGCCAGGAGCTGGTTGGTACATGATTTCTGTTTTCTTCGTGTTGATGGTAAGCCCAAAGTTGGCGCAGGCTTTTGAGAATCTATCCACACTATGATGCAGATCAGCCTCTGAGCCAGCATTGAGGGCACAATCATCAGCAAACAGAAGATCTCTGATGGTGTGTGATTTGACCTTGGTTTTTGCTTGAAGCCTCCTAAGGTTAAACAATTTTCCATCAATACGATAACTAATGTCGATTCCTGTGTCCCCGTCTCTAAAAGCATCAGTCAGCATAGCAGAAAACATGATACTGAACAGAGTCGGTGCAAGTACGCACCCTTGTTTAACTCCATTTGAGACGGGGAAAGGCTCTGATAGCTCACCGTTTTCCTGAACTCTAGCCTGCATTACATCATGCAGTTGCTGCACTATTGTGATAAATTTCTTTGGGCAGCCATATTTTGCCATGATCTTCCATAGACCCTCTCTACTGACCGTGTCGAACGCCTTTGTCAAGTCATGAACGCTGTGTACAGGTCACAGTGCTGTTCTTGGCATTTTTCTTGTAGCTGTCTTGCAGCGAACACCATATCTGTGGTTCCACGTTCTTTCCGGAATCCACACTGACTTTCAGGTAAAAGACCTTTGTCAAGATGAGCCGTAAGGCAATACAAAAGGATTCTGGCGAATATCTTCCCAGCGATTGATAAAAGAGAGATGCCTCGATGATTGTTACAGTCTTGGCGATTACCTTTACGTTTATATAGATGTATAATTGACGCATCTTTGAGATCGTGTGGGATGGTTTCACTCTGCCACATTTGCTGGAAGATCATGTGAAGTTTCTCTATCAGAACTGCACCGCCATCTTTATAAACCTCAACAGAAATTGAATCGGAGCCGGGGGCCTTTCCACTAGACAGTTGACGAATCGCTTTCTTAGTTTCCTCCAGAGTTGGTACATCATCTAATGCTTCATTTATAGGAATTTGGGGCAGGCGGATGATGGCTTCGTCGTTAATAGATGATGGCTGGTTCAAAATATTATTAAAATGTTCAGCCCAGCGTTGGAGCATTTTTTCCTTATCTGTAATTAGTGTTTTTCCATCTGCATTAAGGAGGGGAAATGATCCTGATGATGTTGGACCATAGACCGCTTTGAGTGCAAGGTAAAAAATGTACAAGTCATGGCTGTCAGCAAAGCCTTGGAGTCCATCTGCTTTATTACCCAGCCATGAATCCCGCATCTGTCGTAGTTTATGTTGGACGATTTTACGCATGTTGTTGAAAGCGTCTTTCTTGGATGTAGATTTTGGATCATTTAAATATGCTTTATGGAGATGGTGTTTCTCAGCCAACATCTGCTTTATATCATCTGAGTTCTCATCAAACCAGTCATTTTGTTTCTTGATGGAAGGACCCAGGACCTCTGCAGCAGTGTTGTAGATCTGCTCACTTAGGGCTGCCCAATTTGTTTCCACACTTTGTCCGTCTAGCGAGATAGATTTGAGACGGTCTTCTAAGGTGTCAGTAAATGACTGTTTGATTTTTGTCTTCTTTAGTTTGGTGACATCCAGCCTCTTTTGAGTTTTCTTCCCCTGAGGGCGCCTGGCTGGTTGGATACGAATTTTAAGTTTAGATACAATGAGGCGATGATCAGTCCAACATTCGGCACCACACATGGACTTGGTCACCCGGACATCTTGCCTGTCCTTCTTCCTAACAATTACATAGTCAATTAAGTGCCAATGCTTTGAGCGAGGGTGCATCCAGGAGGTCCTGTTGCGGGTAGGAAGTCGAAAAATGGTGTTGGTGACAAGAAGGTCATGTTCTGCGCTAGTCTGGAGGAGAAGAAGTCCATTGCTGTTACAGCGACCCACGCCGTACCTTCCAATAGTGCCATTCTAGGAGATGTTATCTGAGCCTACTCTTGCATTAAAGTCACCAAGAATGATGAGCTTATCTGCTTTAGGAACTGATGCAATGACTGCATGTAGTTCTTCGTAAAACTTATCTTTGACGTCATCCTGGTTTGTCATAGTTGGTGCATACGCGCTAATGATGGTGGCATGTTTTCTTCCATAGAACAGGGGGATCTTGACCGTCGTCAGTCGGTCATTTATTCCCTTTGGGGGCCCCGCTAACTTGCTGACAATTGCTGTTTTGATTGCAAAACTAACCCCTGCTTCTCGTCTTTCTTCAGTTCCTCTTCCGCTCCAAAAGAATGTATAACCTGCACCCTTTTCGCAACGTTGGCCCTCACCTGCAAGTCGAGTTTTACTCAGTGCTGCTATGTCAATGTTGTACCTGGCCAGTTCTCTCCCAATCAGGGTAGTTCGTCTCTCAGGTCTGTTTGCTTTAAAGTCTTTGTCAAGGAGAGTGCGCACATTCCATGCGCCTAGAATGAGGGGGAAAAATCTGTCCTTTCTTTTTCTTATATGTCGCCCGCCGAAGTAGGGTACCCACCAACCGCGGTAAGCTGGTTAGGTAATGGTGGAGCAGGCAATGTTTAGGGCACCTTTTCTAGCCCCTTTCTCATGCCATGGAGGTGAGCAGTGCTTTCCTAAAGAGGGCTGCTCAGTCACTCAGGGGGCTGCCGAATCCCACTGCTGCTCCGATCAGTGGAAGACGACCATATGGCCTGAGCCGCCTGTGTGTAGGTCTGCGACTACGACTGCCAGCGTACCCTCGCCTGCCGCTTCGCCGCTCGCCCATCGCCACAGGACTTGTTGTGAGTGGATGGATGAATGGATGAATGGATGAAAGAGTGACTTGCGCGGTGATTTGGATTAAAGTGAGGAAGAGTTGCGCAATTCGTCGACCTCACTCTCTCGCCTGGGTCCATCTCAATCCAGTGGCAAGACAAGTCAAGACGACTGGAGATGAGGTCAGGTGTAGTGGATGACAGGGCTTTCTACGTGCCTCGCCGTGCTCCTTACGCTCCACAGCGCGTTGCTGGTAATCGCCGTCATGCCCGTTGAACCAACAGGTGGTTTCTTCCGCGCAGTCTATCGAATCCAGTCTTCGCATGCATGGGTAGGCAGACCCTAACTCACCGAAGGTTTATAACCATTCGGCTACCCTCACCTAGTTTAGCCGGCCTGTCAAAGTCTTTGCCCAGGGGGTGGCCGCTGTCGCATGCTGACAGCTACGAGGAGCCACAGGTGAGAGCTGGATGCCAGGTTTGGACCAAAGGTGGCCGAGCTGCCCTGAAAAGGGCATGACAGCTCCTTCACCAGAGGTACTACCAATACCTGACTTCCCAACAAGGAATCTTTCCGAAAGTTAATAGAGCTAGGATTTTTTAGCTAAACAACTATCAATAGTTTCAATTTGGAAAAATTGCATCTCAACTGATGCAGTACATCTGTCGACCATTCTAGCAGAGTCGGCAACCCTTCAAGAAGGGTTTCTGGTGGTCATTGCTGGACAATAATCCTGACAGACGGTTCCAGAAGACAATCCGAAGCTGCATACTTTTCAGGTCTACGTGAAAAATAACATGATCTCCGACGCCCCCACTCGACTCCTGACGTGTGAAGAAAAGTCAAGAATCCACGTAGACCCCCGCAACATTAACACCAGACCCCAGCTACCACTTCTTCAATTAAAACGCTAAGTGGAACTAAAGAGTCCTATATAAATTGACACCTCAATTTCCAACATTCGTTTTGAGTGATGATAGAACTTTCTCAAAATTAATATACCACTCAACACAGATCAAACAGTATGTGTAAATATGTAAATTTAAATCCCTAGTTGAATTGGAATTTTACTTTTGCGCCCTTACGAACTCATTTTATATACATAGATACACTTATTTATATTTTGCAGAATTTCTTTGAGCGGGGCGCTTATCGTCCACGAGTCTATAGTCATTATCTGACAAAAGATTGTGCAGAAGAAAGGCAGAGATTTAAAAAACAAAAAACCTGCCAGAAGCCGAGATAATTCAGCTGTTGTAGTTGTCATCCTTCTATCCTGTAAGGTCCCTAAATAGGAACTCGTTCCTCCTATTACACCACTGCCAAGAGTATCTCTTGAACAAAGGTTACTACTATCATTGATAAACTCATCTTTAACTCTCTGGCCACCATTCACGAACCACTATGGCAGACCAAGAAAGATAACGCCACAAGCACAACATGAGATTTTGGTATAACTAAGTAAACATTGGAGAATAATGCGTCAAATTGCAAGCACCACTCGATACATCGTAATACATGTTGTCTGCATAAACATTTGGACAATATCATCACCTGTGTCAAACAGCTGTCTCACGTCTGCAATCATTTAAACAAATGAAATAAATCGCCTGCCTTCTGTCACATACTAAATATGCCAAATAAATAAATAAATCGAAATAAGCATGAGTTTCATACTGTCAGAAAGTCACACACTGAAAGAAAATCGTATTCCAAAATTGTGTTTTAAAGTTTGTTTGATTTTAATATGTTGACGTCTATTTAAAATGTGTGTTGTTTTAACAATAATTTGAAGAAAAAAAGTTCAGATATTTAAAAATCTTAATGAGTGCCTCAATTTTCTCTTGCAATTGAATCTAGGAGGTACGCCTGCATGTACCTATGCTGTACACACATACACATCAACATTATTGTTTTTCTCGTCTTGTTTAGCTTGACATCCAACTGCAGATATCACAGTACAGTAGAACTCCATTTATCCGAACCCCAATTATCCGAACATCCAATTATCCGAACACTTTTTCGAGAAAAAAAATCAGGTGCCACCAGTCATGTTAGACTATATTTTTGAATCTTTTGATGCTGCAAGCTTCAAATGTGTGCGAACAATTTGTAGAGGATGGAATGGGCTAATGGTCGGTCGCTTACGTACAGGAAGTCAGTTAGATCATAAAGTCAGTTAATATCTGGTTTACCAATCTAGTGTACGTGTGCGTTCTAGACAGTACACTGGTTAAACAGACAGTTCAACTTAAAATAATTGTGTCTGCTACTACAGCAGAATAATTTTGGTGTGCAAGTATTTCTCTGTGCGATATGGCATCTTCCAGTAGGCCTAAAGCATATAAATCTGACATCAAAAGTAACAAGGATAAAATTATGAGTTTTGCATCGAAATTGGATAGTGAAAATGGGTCGAAGAAACGTAAACCATGAGAAATGCGAAAGATTTGAAATTGGAAGAGGCTTTGTATACATGGTTTGTGCAAAGAAGAAGCAAAGGGGAAACTATCTCTGGCTCTCTATTGTGTGAAAAGGCACTTTAGTTCAACAATCAACTTGACTGTCCTCCTGACTTTAAGGCTAGCCAGGGATGATGGTTAAGAAACTTTAAATCTCGTCATGGCATACGAGAATTGGAGATTCAAGGGGAATCTTTATCTAGCGATGCAACTGCCGCTGAAAATTTTAAAGAAACATTCTTGGCTTTTTTGGAAGAAAAAGGTTATTCACTCGATGATGTGTATAATGCCGATGAGACTGGCTTATACTCGAAATCATTGCCTCAAAAATCACTTGCATCTCAGCGCGAAGCAGCTTCCCCTGTGTTTAAAAAGTGCAAAGAGAGAGTAACAATTTTGGTAGCCGCGAATGCCAGTGGAAGTCATCGTTTACCGGTGCTAATGATCGGTAAAGCCAAAAAACCACGTTGTTTAAAGAATGTGACATGTCTCCCATTGTGCTACAAAGCACAGAAGAGTGCTTGGATGAATAGTGAAATATTTCTTGATTGGTATACAAATCAGTTCATCCCAAATGTGAAGAGGTTGAGAGAACAAGAAAAGAAAACTGGAAAAGTAATTCTTCTACTGGACAATGCACCATCTCATCCAGAGACGGATACATTGAATGAAGTTGATGCAAATTTTAAAGTAATTTTTCTGCCTCCCAATGTAACAGCACTGATTCAACCAATGGATCAGGGTGTTATAGCAAAGCTTAAAAAGATGTACAAGAAGGAAGTCCTGAGTCGTTTATTGTTGGCTGAAGATGAAGAAAGTATGGTGGCGTTTTCCAAAAAGCTTAATCTCAAAGACTGCTGATATATGTTTGCTGATGCTAGGACCACCCTGTCACAAGATAATCTCAACAAGGCTTGGAATAGATTGCTTGGGAAAAAAAGGAGGAAATGAAACGACTGCAGTGGACACAAATGATGATTGTATAAATGAAGTTGTGGAACTGTTTCAAGCAATGCCCGGATTTTCGGACTGTGACAAAGATGATGCACACATGTGGCTAGAAGATGATAATGATTCTGGTTTTCAGTTTTTGAATGACGAAGAAATTTTGTCTTTTGTGCAAGAAGAAAACCAAATACATGTAGTGACCGATGATGAAGACTCCTCAGAAGTACATCATGTACTTATAGATTATGAAGAAAACCCAAAACGTCGACCAAGTCCTGAAGAGGCCTTTATAGCACTAGAAACAGCGATGGCTTGGTACGAGCGAGAAGATGACAGCTGTGCTACACAGCTTCTGCTGTTGAAGAGAATGCGGGACTTAGCAGCCAAAAGGAGACTATCCAGTTTGGTGCAAAAGAGGATTCCTCATTATTTTAAATAGTGGTGTACTTGTACATGTACACGTAAGTTGCGCCTGGTTTTGAATCATTTGTAATGTTATTTTGAAAACATTTCTCTTTCTTAAAAAAAAATAATTAATACAAGTAGTACATGCACTGCAGTGTAATGAAAGATTTTGGTGATACAGTGATCTAATACAGTGTGGGTATTATTATTACAGTACAAGTAAATATGTTTTATAGTGTAATTTCCTTGTGATGGTTAATTATTTTTAGAAATATGTGTACATGTAACTCGATACATTATGTAATCCAATTATCCGAACATTTGATTATCCGAACGATGCTCGGTCCCATGGGGTTCAGATAAATGGAGTTCTACTGTATTTAAAAGCGTGTCACAATTAATTTTACTGCAGCCGTAGATTCTGTAGCAATTCGTTTTATATGCTGAAGTTGCCAGCCACATGTACATGTTCCTATTAGCCACCTCTTACGCCATGCATGACAGTAGTTTAATTCTTTCATTGTCTCCAGCAGGACCGTATATATTTGGGGGTTCAAACCCACCCCCTCCCCCTTTTAGGGGGGAAATTATACTGTACCGGTACCAAAATAGTGCATTAAAAAAAAAATTTGTACCCCCCTTATTAAGTCCTATCTATGGCCCTGGTCTCAACAGAGACCCCGGATATTAGAGAGAGAGAGAGAGAGAGAGAGAGAGAGAGAGAGAGAGAGAGAGAGAGAGAGAGAGAGAGAGAACAAACAGTTGCTTCTCACGTCAGCATATTTATGGGAGGTAATTTTTACTTTTGCAAGGGATGCAACTGTGTAAAAAGAAATTATCACAGATTTCTGCAAAATTATCTCGTTTGACTTAAAAATATCTAAGTGCTCTTAAAGATTATCACGAAGCAAAATGACTTTTCTTTTTTATATGGAAACATTTTAAATTGTTCCGTAAATTTCTTGTCGTCTTGGGTCGTTAGCCCCTGATAAAGCAGTCAGTGGCCATCACGCCTATCGGCGTCTTGTAAGGTAGCAACAAACTGTTCCTATTTTGCTCGATCAGTGCCCGTCTTGGTTAATGCTTTGTATCTCAGCCTCCAATGTTCTCCGCCAGGTTGTCTTTGGTCTGCACCTGTCGTTCTAGCTAAACGTAATGCAGTGGTTGCATAAATGTGGTCACAGAGTTCTGGATTCCTACAGATCCTGAAGACTATGAGAAGCACAGTCAAACAAACTGTTCGACGTTGCACAAATGAGTACTGGCTCCAGCTCTGCGAAAACATCCAGACCGCAGCGCAAACAGGCAACAGTAGACAAATGTACCACGGTATAAAGAAACCACCCCCCCCCACCCCTCTTCCCCAATCCCACGAAGAAAAAAAAGGCACCACTCAAAACCATCAGCAGAGAGAAACTAACCGATCCAGGTAAACATATAGAAAGGTGGGTCAACCACTACTCTGAGCTTTACACTAAAGAAAATACCACCACGCCTGCAGCCCCTTGACGCCGTTAAATGTCTCCCAGCTTTGGAGGAGGTGGATGCTGAACCAACTTTGTAAGAACTTAGCAAGGCCATTGATAGCTTGGCCTCTGGAAAAGCACAAGGCGACGATCGGATTATATTATATTATATTACATTTATATTACATTACATTACATGTGTGTTATGTTATATTTTATCATATTAACAATTTTATTTATATTTACATTTACATTTATAATTATAAATATTTCACTTCATATCATATTTATATTACTGCATATTACATTATATTATAATATATATATGTGTATATATATATATATATATATATATATATATATATATATATATATATATATATATATATATATATATATATATATATATATATATATATATATATATATATAATGTTGTGTCGAGTCGTGACGTGTTGTATTTTGTCTTGTGATGTGATGTGATGTGATGTGATGAAATGTTATTAAAGTTTGGTTTTGGTGTTAAGGACAATCTTCATTGCACACGGACAATTCCATCAGTGCTCTGATCTCCTCCCTTAGATCACACAAGCAGGGTCTCAGCACAGTGTATGGACTCCGTAGCACCGACGAGAATTCCAATGTGTATATACTGGAATCACAAACTATATAAATATTGTTGTGGTGGGTAGGTTTTCCCAATGATAGTATGGAATACTCTTTACGATTTCCCGCTGCCAAGGAATTTTTAAAGTACGCAACTTGCTCATTGCACCTTATATTTTTTTCGCCCTTATCCGAGTAGGCTAGGCATCCGATCTCCCTACCCAGGAGATCAGGGGGAGTATGATATCGTTGGGACGCACTGGTTCAGAAAAAAATTCCATCAAATAAATTTCACGTACATGGATCTGAACCCAGTACCTTCAGAACTAGAGATGGACGTAATACTACTTCCACAATCCAACCCCCTGTTATATTATGTTATACTTTACTACATTACAATACATTATATTTATGATTATATTAATTATATTATATTATATCAATCATACGATGTTAATTATATTATATTACTTATATTGTATCAATTGTATTGTATTGTATTATTTTCAGCTACCTTTATGATGAAACTTGATTCCACACGAAAGAATGCATTAAGCAACTTGGATATCACCAGACGACAGAACAGAAAATCATGACAACCACGAAGATGACATTGAAAGACCTTGATGGCACGCGACAGAAGGACTTGACACATATTTATTGATGACGTCTGTTCCGGGGAGAACTGAAGCGTCAAGAAGGAGAAGAAAACCGGACGTTCCAAAAACAAAGCTCTTGAAGTAAACATTAAAAAAAAACCCAAGCAAACAAGAAGATAAGAAGAACCATCAGAAGGTCAACAAATTAGCAAACTGAGACATCGAAAACTGTTTAACACATTGGTAGCAAAGATTTTCTGCACAAAAACACGCGAAACATAACACGCAGTGTGTAATGCACACGAGAATAACCAAAGAAGGCAATATTTATTTGTACTAAAAGTTAGCGACACTTTATTGCTGTCATGAAACTATAAACCATTTATAATTTTAGATGTCATAAATGAAAGAATTACAAGCTCCAAAACATTTTAGCATCTATAAAACATAATATGTCAGTTTTGTTTCCGGAATATTGCTTATTGGCAAAATCTGATTTATGTTCTAAATTTAATATTGAATTTGAAGAGATCGACAGTAGCTAGGAACACTGTTAGAAGGCTGCGTACGGTACAGTGTTAAAAGATGAGGTAAACTTGACAGGCTTAAGAAAATGCATAGACAGAATTAGTTCTTGACATAGTCAATAGCTGTCTATAAAAATGTATCCTATAGTATTAATAAGCAATAAGTGGCGTAACTTCCGCTGGCCAGCACATGACTGGATAGGCACGAAGACAGCATGTGTTCAGGTTTTCAAGAAAAGATGGTAGCCTCACATCTACAGTTGTTTCCCCATAAGTTACAATTGGAAGAAAAAAGATTAAAACAGCTAATAACAATGATTTAATCAATCAATCAATCAATCAATCAATCAATCAATCAATCAATCAATCAATCAATCAATCAATGCCCTTTAGCTCCCCAAGGACCATAGACCGCCTACAAGAACGCGCCAAGTCCTCCAGTCACGTGCCAGTAGCTGGTCATGTTTTCAGGAAACGTTATCTGCCTAGCCTAGCCTCACATCTACAGTTGTTTCCCCATAAGTTGCACCTGGAATAAAAGAGATTAAAACAGCTCATAAGTCAATATCCTTCACCTTCCAATGGAGCACAGGTCCTCACCAAACAGATGTCAAGTTCTCTTGTCACGTGCCATCAGCTCAACGTCTTTCCCTCTCTTCTTAATAATTATCCATTTCTGTCACCAGTTGTCTTCTCCATGTGTTCTTGGGGTTGCCTCTGATCCTCTTACCATCGGGATTCCAACGCAGGACTACTTGGTAATGCTATCAACAGGTTTTTCTTCAGCGTGTGTACAGTCCATATCCAGCACCATCTTTTCATCTTTTGTTCCACCGGCACATGTCGACAATAGTGATTTTGTCGTATCAATGTAATCCTTCTAATATCGAAGAATGTGATTTTGTCGTATCAATGTAATCCTTCTAATATCGAAGAAAGTGATTTTGTCGTATCAATTTAATCCTTCTAATATCAAAAGCACCTATTTATGAAAGATTCTAACTTCCTGGTTGTTGTTTTTTATAACCGTAGATAAATATTACTATGGAGACCATGCAGTTTAAAAAAAATAATATTCAGATATTGTAAAGAAGTCAAAGAACCAGCAGGGGAAACGACAGAGGAGATGAACTAAGAACATACACAGCAGAAACAGTTGTCGGAATTTTCAAGAATGGATGATAAATTTCCAGAGTGGCTGAAGACGCGCTAAATACAGGGTGATTGAAGTCCATACATATACACTGAAGATTAACAACTGTTAGATATTTAATTTTCCGCGGGATAAAGACACACGTCACGATAATCTTATTAATATACAAGTATTACGAAACTTCAGCCCCGTCTAGGTCCCCGGGCGGTCTCAGATGAGACAAAGAAAGAATATGACTACTGCTCCCCCAGACATGTCGTACAAGGCGACTACTATGAGGTTGTACATGAGGTTGGCAACCTCATCATGTAAACAAAAGTGCCCCAGAAGCCACCACTGTAGGAGCAAGTCAATGCTTGGTGCAGACCCCCTGTAAGGGAACCAGCTTCAGGGGCGGCTCCATGCTCCATTAGGAGCAATAAACAAATAATGAAAATGAAATTAACGTAGCCATATATACAGGGTGTTTATAAAGTCGCTGTGCAGTACATTTGCCACCATTACGAAAGACATGTTCCACCAAAAATACCCTGTTTTCAATGGCTAACACCATTTCCTTTCAGCAATGAAACCGGGAATATAACAACGACTTGTTGTATAATGCTGCACACGGGATTGTGGAACACAGAATGTCATGACGTAAATTTGCATCATTCGTGACGTAATTTCTAAACTATTTTCAAATTCACTGCGCAGCGACATTATAAACACCCTGTATATGAAATCAACATGGTTTAATGGTTTTATGCACTATATACGACACAGTGAATGACATAACAACATGTTTGATGACAATCCTTGGTAAAGCTACTAATTTTACCATAACATACCCAAAAAACAACAACAAAATGTCTCTGTATGAGATCAACCCTCTGCACCAACTCCATATAAAGACGAAAGACAAAATGTTATTTGAAACAATGCATAGAATTCGACTCTAACAATTGTAATCGAAATCTTTTCAAGAGAGGAGCGTCTGACTTTCTGGAAATAGTGCGCAAAAGAAGAAGATAGTTGAGTGTTTTAAGGACATATGGCTTAAACGGTCAGGACAAAACATATTGCATGACAACAAACATTGTGAAGCTCCTATGAGGTATGGGAGGTTAACAGACCTCAGAAATAAGGTATATGAGGAAGATGGTTGAAGTAACAAGAAGAGATTAGGTCCGCGACCAGACGATACGCAAATGGCCTAAAAAACCAGACCATGCAGACCCAATTACGATGGTTTAGCCATGTCTGGAGAATAGGAGAAGATTGGATAGCACCACAAAAATGAGAAACCAACAGCCAGGGATCCAGACTTACATTACGACCCAGAGTCTGCTGGGAGGACAGAGGACGAGACTGGAACCAGACCAGGAAGAAGTCAGTTGATAGGATAGTATGGCGGTCAAACTTCTACATCCCAGGGTAGGAAAGGAACGACTGAGTAAGTAAGCAAGTAAGTTAGTAAAGTATATGTAGTAAAAAAAATTCTTGACACTGTACTTTCCAACGTGTCTCTACTGTTGGCGCAAGCAAAAAGAAAAAAGTAAAGTGTTGTTATTTACTTGCAAACTCCGTTGTTGCAACACCTGAGGAAGTCGTACTTTGCTATCAAATCATCATCCAGAGTGCAAGGAGCTCGCCATGGAAGGCAATGATTACTTGTTCTGCGGGAGGATGCACTGTAGAGAAAAAACATATGATTCAATCATAGAACAGTAGCAACAATATCTCTCACATAGAACCATAGCAACTGTAAATTTTTAAAGAATAACGGAAAAAATAACTTTCTCATAGAGTAATAGTGATTAGAAACAAATTGAATTTTTTTTTTTTGGGTAAAATTATTATTGACAGTAAGAACAATAACGCGAAAAGAATTAAAAAAAAAGACAAATCATGAGCATCCTTTTCCAGTACACATACATAAACACATTCACTCACATCATATTATCTTCTAATTATATTTGTTTTTATTATTACTGTGGACAAGGGGATTAAAGTCGGACTTGACACTGAAAACGAAGATATAGACTGATCTTAAAAGAACGACCCGGGACAGGAAGGTTTTGACGTGAGTTTTAGTAAGGCCTATGCTTCACTGCAAATTGAAAGGCAATGACTGAATAATGTAATGGAAGAATTATTATTGGGTAGCACGGATAATAATTTGTACGTCTGACGTGTGCAATAGAAAGTATATTCAATCACAACATTACTTATGTTTATAGTATAAGGGATATAATCATGAGAATCGAATTAACACAGAAAAACAGTGAGTAATATCCTTTGGGCATTAAGTAGGAAAACATTTGAACGATACTAAATGGGAGTGTACTGTGGGAAGACATGGGTACATAAGCACGGATTTTAGTGATGAATAACTGTAATAAACATATAAGGAGGGGAAACCCGAGCCCTGTAAACAGTAAATAAATTAACAAACAACACACAAAGGTATGATCAGGCACTCAGTGGGAAAATAAAGAAGTAGGAGACCAGACAACAGACAAACAACAGAAGTGATACGCTTACAGGGATCGAACCAGGACCTTCCGAACGGCACCCACCGCCTAGCCAGGGGAGCGAATCGTCACTGTCCACTCTGCCAGCTAAGCATTATAAAAATAATGCTTCACCAACAGAGGTCTAGCACGAAATCCCACGCGACCCGGATATGTACCATAGGACGACACAGTCTAATTATAGACGCAATCACTGCTACAGCCCCACTATTAAAAAGTACATAGGGGTCTTTTATATTTGGACATGCGCCCTAATATAACCGACTGGATTGAACGGGACGCGCCTCGCCAAAACGAGGCAAAAGTTTTACATTAAAAAAAATGAATAACTGTTATCAGACCTTAAATTTGTCTTTTATATTTTGACATACGCCCTAATATAACGGACTAGGTTGAAAGATACGTGCCTCGCCAAAACGTGGAAAAATTTTATTTAAAAAAATGTCAGCGAGGATAATGTTTTTTTTTTTTCGAGTAGAAGATCCGTACAAATCGTGTACCTAATAAGGGTGGTTTATGGCTGACTACTGGCCACTATGAACGGTAAGCCACAGATCAGCAGGTATAAGTCCACAGTCGTTGCTAGTGTGTAGCCATATAAAGTCCCACCCCTATATAGACACCAGGTAGGTTATAGGATAGAGTGTGAGGTGTCTTGTCTGGTTTATGGGTGCTGGCTGCGAGTGTAGGTGATGTGGTTTCACAGGTTCACAACACATGTGGTATGACATGAAAAGTCATAGAAGGGTGTAAACTGCTATTGACGTTTTCCATCGTTTATTTTCTGACGCCACAAGACAGGTACTGTACATCCATTTTACAAAAGTCATAGTCACTGTAGTACATGGTAATGTGCATACATAAAGTTATTCAATGGATCCTGCAAATCTTATGAGCTGATATATATATATATATATATATATATATATATATATATATATATATATATATATATATATATATATATATATATATATATATATTCCAGCTTACAACAGCGTCAGCTTCATATCATAATGTACATAAGTCTAACAAACTCCTCTCTGATGCTATCCGATCAGATATGTAAATGAGTTCACCACTGAACGCACGGGAATGGCGTTTCAAGAGTACAGGTCAGATTGACCTTTGTAGATTTTCTAAGTCTAACCTCGCTGTAGATACCGTCGCTAGCATTGCGAAGTTCAAAGAGCAAAGAAACTGTTCTCTGGGCCTAGCATGACCCGTATACATCTAAATCTCAGGTATGAAGATACCTGGGGTGTAATCTCTAGTAGAAGAACCTCTCCTTCCTGTAACTGGTAACTGAGCAGAGAACGACCAATGTCAAACATCAAAATAGATTACAGATTTGAACATAAGGAGGGTATTACCTTGCTTCGAAATCACACCACAACACACACGCCTCCAGGCGTTTTCGAATCATATAGGGAAAGACCTCGTTAGCTAAACTAACTCACAGGAGGACTACCAATTCCCTATCAAAAGATCACAGACGCAGGGTGCGTCCTCTCTGCTCAAAACATCTTCTCGAATCCCCTGACCGGAAGATTTCTCCAACTCACTTAAAGTTCAGACATGCGCAAAAGGCATACACCTGAGTAAGATTCAAAACGAGACGGTGTAGGAGTCATTCCAGGCAAAGATATAACGAAATCACGCCTTATATGGACAGGGAATAAAACATCAACTCTGGTTTCAATCATTCCAAGAAATAGTTGACCGACGCTACCATATAAGGAGAATGATCTTACATCGATCGAAAAAATGGACCTGCGAGTCAGGACACAAGAGAAGGTAACCACCATTGAAAATGTAATCACAGTCAAACAAGGGTTATTTACCTTCGACCAAGAAAAAATTACAGTGTACAATTCAGACAGATTAATTACACACAGTCTTAGAAAAATTCTGTGCGTAACAGATTACCGCACTCCCCGGGAAAAAAAAATGAAACATTTTTTTTTTAAATCCTAGAGCCAGAACGAATAGGCTCCTAACTCACGTATGATGCGCGGATATAATGCCTAATATGAGGCTAGCTCGACGCATGGAGCGACAGGTGAAATTATACCTCACATCCTTAGAGAAAATATTTCCTTAAGTGTACACGTATATTCCAGGGAGGTGCCACCAACATACGCCACAGTGATGGCAACATCATTATGCAAGCAAAATTATAGTCATACAAATCTACGAAATTAAATATATTATCATAGTATTAAACAATGAAGTGTCATGAAAACAGCGGTGTCATATACTAATATACCGCATTAGAGAATTACACATGTTAAACCAAAAGGTACATTATACAATCATGTAATAATATCATGATACAATGTATTATACTAATTAAACAGATGTTCCTTGAAGATGTGGACATAACTCGTTCCAAAGTAGGTTAGAACTTGACATACTTCATGGTTGACATAATGTCCATACTCTCGCAGACGTCAATGATGTGCTGCGAAAATATCAATAACAGAAATCTTTATGATAAATGCTAAATTTCTTAATACATTAATCAAAATACAATATATAAATTGTGGTCATGTGAACTTTTGGCCCATATATTGCTAACTAAGACTTCTTCCGTTATAACAAAATCGGTAACAGAAAAAGGAAATTATATAGTACAATGCTATAAATTCACAAAAAATGAGAACATATGTGCTGATATATTATTATAGTAGAGAACTGTTATAGCTCTCGACGTTTATCAGGAAATATATATAGGATACCTTAGTTAAGTAGTGTTATGTTGTGATCTATCACAATTATTATCTCTATTAAGACCATTGCTCTTATTTGACCTCCAGTTAGCATAGTTGCGATTGTTATTTTCTCTTTGGTCAAAATATCTTTGTGATGGATTTTGTTGTTTCCAAGAGAAATTACCACAAGGTTGACAACCTCTGTTGGAGTCACCTTTTCTAAAGTTCCTATAAATATTAGAACCATAATTTTGGGGACCTTTAAATTGTTTCCAATTACTCGAAGAAGGAAAATTACCACGTGATGAACGCCGTTGGCGTTGGCGTTGTTCATAATCACGAATATCTTTCCTAGGAAAATTGTTGTTATTTTTGCCTGTGGCAATGTGCTTAACAGATAGATCATACTGCTTGGGCTGAGTATGACAAGTAACCGGAATGGTATAATTTTTTTTGTTTAGCACAAAATGATTATCATTCTGGGAATGAGTGCAAATAGGTTTGCTTTCTGATGCCACCTTATCAGTACTGACTATTACAGTCGGATTAATTTTGTTGGCTTGACGCCAACTCCCATTAGAGGCAGTATCGTTATCACGTGGAAAACCAAATTTACCACGAAACGATTTGTTGACATATTGTTTAATGTTACTGCTGGCATCGAGTGCATGTCGCTGACTCTTTGCATTAACATATCGACCATCAGCTTTATGTCTAACTTCATTGACCTTGGTAGTAGATAATATCTTATTGCACAAAACAATATCTAATAAGCCGTCAACTCTTTTACGAAGTTTTGTAACTTCTGCTTCTGCAATAGTTTTCTCTCTAGCAACAGCTTTGTATACTCTCTCGTTGGTTTTAACCTTCCTGTTATAATCCAACCTTATGTCATGTAGCTGGGAAGTAAGAGTCTTTTCTCTAGTGATCCTATCTCTAAGATCTATTTTCAATTGTTCATTTTGAGATGTAGTTTCTAAAACTGTAACTCTTTCCTGAATCAGTTCAAGTTTAAGTGCTTCAATAGCACTATGCTGGCTAGTCACAAATTCATCAATCTTTTCAGGAACAACTATATCCTTCTCATTCACTACCTTTATTTCTTTCAGTTCCATAGACGACATCTTCTCCTCATGCAAATTCATATTTTCTTCAGTTTGCATGTGCATCTGCAATTTTTCCTCTTTAGCTCCAAGTTTCTGATCCTCAATTTTTATTTTCTGTTTTTCAATCTCAAATTCCAAATCTATATAATTTGACTTCCACTTCTCATTGTTTATTTTGACTTGTTCTAGCTCTCTAATAAGAGCCTGTTCCTTACATAGATATTTGTCTTTAATTGAGTTCATCTCATCTTCCAACTCTTTTTTCTCCTTTTCCAGTTGAAAATGTCTTAACTTATTCTCATGAGGAAGAGCTAATGTTTCTATTATCTTCCACAGTAGTTTTAAATCAAGCGTGGAAGAGTTCACCTGCTCCATCTGGTTATTCAACAACTGTTTTAATGAGATTACTTCATCCTCTAACTGTTTCTTCTGACTAAGAGAAGAGTCATAGAATTTCTTATTATCTTCTATCAATATCATCACTTTACCCTTTAACTGATTCCGTACGTAAGATCTATTAAAAGACGCAATGGCCGGCCGCTGTGACCGCAAGATCTTTTAAAAGACGCTGATTTATTTCGTTGTTTCTTTCTATTCTGATATTTTATACTGCCCGGAATTTATCTCGAACGGAAGTAAACACAAAACTGCGCAAATTTCAACAAGCTTCAACGTCTTTTATTTGCGTGCAAAGGAAATTTTTCACAATTATCTTCATCACTAACCGTGTCTTATCGTATCGCCATAAAGACAAACCACACACAGGATATGTTACTAATATGTGAACAGTGAACAAACTGTGCGATCAACCATATCTTTCTTACTTTTTCTGTGTTTCTAAATGGATTACCTGCACAAAGAGAGCAGTGAAACTGTATTGTGATAACAATTTATGTTACAAGCCTTACGTAAGTCGAAAATTTTTGTTCAAAATTTCAAGTTATCTTTTTTCCGTGTACATGTTATCTGTTATAACATAAACATAACATAAACAAGCTAGAAAGGAATTGTATTTATATTGTTCATCCAATATACTTTAATTTGATATATAATATGTTATACTTAACTCATGATTAGACACACATTGTCTGTAAACGTAAATTATGTATGTGTAAATTTTTGGGGCCTAAAAATAATTCCGTCCAGAGCTGAAAATAATTACGTACTGAATCAGTTAATACAGTATTTTCAGAATTCCTCTGCTGTAACTCATTAGTAAGAGCTTTCTTTTCATCCTGAAGCTCATTTATCGTTTTTTTTAAAGCATCCAAATCAATACTACTGCTGTTCTGAGTCTTTGGTTTTCCGTCATCATAAAAAATAGTAGATAACAATTTGGAAAGTCTCAATGCTTTCTCTTTTGAATAGTCGTATCTACATCTACACAAGGCATATTGTTTTAGATCCTGACTCGCTTGGAGTAATAGCTGTTCTGTGGCATAATCTTCACAGCTTGACCCAACTAAACGTAATTTTCTATCTCCCTCACCGAGAAAATAATTCAACATATCCATTATGTCTAATAATATGAGTCCAAAACCTTGAAATAATTAATTATCTTATTTCAAAACCTTACGCTATTACAAGACCTTAAATAAAGTACTTGTATAACCACAATGTCACCTATCCCAATCGCTCTGGGAAACAAGTCTTTGACAAAGAACTTGTATTACCAAATGTATAATAATATCACCAGTCACTTCTTAATCATAAGGGAACTACACATCTAATAGTGCATAACCACATATCCATCCTTTATTTATCATAACTGCACCACACAGCTAATAGTGCATAAGCAAAAGCCACCAGTTAGTTATGATAAGTGCATTACACAGCTAATAGTGCATAAGCAAATATTTAACCATAGTGAATGCTAACTAAGAACTATGTAAACAATAACAAAGATTCAAGACAATGTAAACAATAACAAAGATCAAAGACAATACGAAAACATTCGCAAAAGTCAACTAAATAAACAGCGAAAATAAAAAAAATATCACAAAGAATGTGATGACAAATGCGAAAAGGTAAATAACAAATGACGTCACAGTGTATAAACGAAAATGGTGTATAGAACTGAATAATAGGAAAGAGGAGACCTACAAATACAAACAAATTAAATCAAAACTAAAGAACAGAAAAATGTTACAAAAACAACGAAGAAAAAACACACATCGTCACAACTAACAAAAATAGCAACAGATGTTGCATGCAAATTTTCAATTAAGAAAATTGCTCCTACTGAACGCTATTATAAGACCTCTATGACGTGGTATACCTTATAATAGTCACCTACCCAACCGACCCGCTGAAATATAAACAATAAATATACAAATAACATATAACATGTAAACATATAACAGTGAGAATGTGACAATACAGAAGGCTCAGTTAGAGTATAAGGGCACAGTTCACAAACAAAACAGGCCACTTATCTTATTAATCTCCTATCGTCAACACGGTGTAGAACAGGTGGTGATCAGCATTCTAAGGATAGATGATCCAACGTTGATCGCACATCTGAACTTGCATCCATAACACAGCAAAGACGACGGTTACTAACTTGAACCTCAGATGAAGTATTGCAGAAAGTATGGAACTTGTACTTCTCAGATGTAACAGTAACACGCTTCATTCATCACTTGACCTTCCAAATGCAGCAAAATTGATTCAACCGGCACTTGACCTTCGAACTACAGCAAAATTAATTCAATCGGCACTTGACCATCTGAATGCGGCAAAATTGATTCAATCGGCACTTGACCATCTGAATGCGGCAAAATTGATTCAATCGGCACTTGACCATCTAAATGCGGCAACGCCGGGTACTTTCAAAATCCATCTAAATGCAACAACGCCGGGTACTTTCAAAATCCATTTAAATGCAGCAACGCCTGGTACTTTCAAAATATTTCATTGAAGATGTAGATTTCTTGAAGTAAGTGTAGATCATGAACTTGATTGCTGAGTACTGCATGAGTTACTGACCCCGAGAGTGCTGGTACCAAACAAAACCAGTTATTGGCCACCAAAAATGATAAGCCACAAATCTGGCCCACCAAAAATGATAAGGGATGTTTATTGCTGACTACTGGCCATTATGAACGGTAAGCCACATATCTGCAGGTATAAGTCCACAGTCGTTGCTAGTGTGTAGCCATATAAAGTCCCACCCCTATATAGACACCAGGTAGGTTATAGGATAGAGTGTGAGGTGTCTTGTCTGGTTTATGGGTGCTGTCTGCGAGTGTAGGTGATGTGGTTTCACAGGTTCACAACACATGTGGTATGACATGAAAAGTCATAGAAGGGTGTAAACTGCTATAGACGTTTATTTTCTGACGCCACAAGACAGGTACTGTACATCCATTTTACAAAAGTCATAGTCCCTGTAGTACATGGTAATGTGCATACATAAAGTTATTCAATGGATCCTGCAAATCCTATGAGCTGATTGATATATATATATATATATATATATATATATATATATATATATATATATATATATATATATATATATATATATATATATATATATATATATATATATATATATATATATATATTCCAGCTTACAACAGCGTCAGCTTCATATCATAATGTACATAAGTCTAACAAACTCCTCTCTGATGCTATCCGATCAGATATGTAAATGAGTTCACCACTGAACGCACGGAAATGGCGTTTCAAGAGTACAGGTCAGATTGACCTTTGTAGATTTTCTAAGTCTAACCTCGCTGTAGATACCGTCGCTAGCATTGCGAAGTTCAAAGAGCAAAGAAACTGTTCTCTGGGCCTAGCATGACCCGTATACATCTAAATCTCAGGTATGAAGATACCTGGGGTGTAATCTCTAGTAGAAGAACCTCTCCTTCCTGTAACTGGTAACTGAGCAGAGAACGACCAATGTCAAACATCAAAATAGATTACAGATTTGAACATAAGGAGGGTATTACCTTGCTTCGAAATCACACCACAACACATACGCCTCCAGGCGTTTTCGAATCATATAGGGAAAGACCTCGTTAGCTAAACTAACTCACAGGAGGACTACCAATTCCCTATCAAAAGATCACAGACGCAGAGTGCGTCCTCTCTGCTCAAAACATCTTCTCGAATCCCCTGACCGGAAGATTTCTCCAACTCACTTAAAGTTCAGACATGCGCAGAACGCATACACCTGAGTAAGATTCAAAACGAGACGGTGTAGGAGACATTCCAGGCAAAGATATAACGAAATCACGCCTTATATGGACAGGGAATAAAACATCAACTCTGGTTTCAATCATTCCAAGAAACAGTTGACCGACGCTACCATATAAGGAGAATGATCTGACATCGATCGAAAAAATGGACCTGCGAGTCAGGACACAAGAGAAGGTAACCACCATTGAAAATGTAATCACAGTCAAACAAGGGTTATTTACCTTCGACCAAGAAAAAATTACAGTGTACAATTCAGACAGATTAATTACACACAGTCTTAGAAAAATTCTGTGCGTAACAGTACCGTTAGACGTTACCAGGGCGTCTGCCTTGCTGTGTTCCTTAAGTGCACTGTGACCGCCTGCCTGTGGTCACTTCTATCATGTGGCCGGCTGTGTCGTGGTCGTAGTATCAATGTTCTAATGTATGGCCACCTGCCTTTCCAGGTCCTTTTACCTCTTTAGTTACCATTGACATGCTGCTTAATTATAACAGTCACACACACAGAAGCGATGAGATAACGCCATAGTAATTGCAATAGTGTTTATTTACACGTTGTCACATAGAGTTTATTGATCTTAAATTGCCTATATCCTCTTTTTTTTCTTTCACCCGTGTCCTCTATTTTATTATCACTCTTTACCTTTTTCCTGTATTTTTCGCATCCATTCGTTTGCGAAAAATATTTTCTTCCCAATTCTCAACGTTACCGTTTTCTTTCTCATACTGGTAAACGCATTTATGAAATAACGTGTCAGAGAGAGAGCGTTAAAATGCATTCTATTGCATTAGGTGTCAGTGGACGAAACTGTGAATATATTCGTCTGGCCAGACATAGGAGCAGACATATGTCTACAGCATTCCCTGCACCAGACGAAATACACTGTGAATATTCGCTTTCGCCAGACCTATAGGCGACAAATTTGTCTGCATTTTCACCTGCCACAACGAGTTGCATCGGCTGAGCGCTTAGGTGAGGCGCGATAGCCGACACCTCCTCGGCGCAGTTTGAGACATTTGTCTGGAAATCCCAGCTGACAAGGCACTCACTGTTGGCATGGTTAGCGTGAGGTGTGAAAACGCACGAGTGTCAGTTCATGGTAGTCTTCTAGTTGATGTAAGGTGTTTTAGACGGAAAAGGGAGATTATTTCGTTTGGCGAAATAAGTGGGACCCTTTGTCTGGTAATAGATATAACCAGAATGTTAAACTTTATTTTCATTCTGACTCCTAAAATGTTGCAGTAGACAGATGGCTATGCTAGATCAAATATCCGTGTTTTGGCGAAGTCAGAGTTTCTTGGCCATTTTGTCGAGTTCTAGACTACCATTAGATTGCAGTATTCTAGTTCATGGTTTAGTCTGTAGTTCTGTGTGTGGAGTGAATACTGGGGTAACCCAAACTTTGTCGGCGTTTTGTACAGAGACATACTTAATAAATGCTTATACTAGGCATTTGAGCCAGTGCATATTTCTACACTAACTCTAATGTACATGCTGCCATGTGGCGAGAAAAATTACAGAAATCTAAAACATTAACTTTCCGACATTGTTGACAAGTGTGTGGTGAACCAAGATTCTTTGTTGAGAGAAGTTGTCCACAAGTATATGTTCCTAATTAAGGGAAACCTCGTGTTCTGACATTGTGTGCTCATTTAAGCCTAATTCTTACCTCGTGAGTCAAGTGACACTAACTTTAGTCTGAAATAATTATCGCATGAAGAAGAAGCTCCCCGGATCCATGTTGATGAAACCAACAAACAAATCTGCAGAGCTGGAATCCGCTTCATTAAGCGACAGTAACAGATAGAAAGTGTGTGAGTGTCCCAAAGTTTGCGCCAGACGGCGAACCACAGCACGATTGTAAGTATATCAGGGCCCTGATGAAAGAACCGAGTGAAAGTAGACTGAAGGATGTTCTTTGTTTGAGTCAACCACGTTGTAACTTCCTTTATGCAAGTTATTGCTAACAATATTTACCCCTAGAATAAAGCAGAGTATCAAGTCTGTCCATGCCTTAAAAGGGGAAAACCATAGACTCAATCATATGTATCTGTAACTCTTTGGGGTTATCACTTTCTTCTAACGGGACTGTGAGCTATATTTCCAGGGGAAGGACCATACAAACGGGTCTATCACTATTGTAGCATTCCTTGATTTTTTTTTACTGTGTATATGATTTTGATGTATTTTATATGTTGTGATGTAAGTTTACTATGATAATTAAACTATACCTACATTTATTTCAGTGAGGTGGTCAGTTCGTTCCCATAATATATATATATAATCCTTGTTATAGTTTTCCCACGTCTGTGTGTCCAACTGTCGTCAATTGTGTGTGCGTGCACGTGAGAGGATAGATATATATTAATAATATATATTTTTTATAGACTGTCTGACTCCTCTGGATCTGTTGTAGAAGATAGGCGGAAAGAGAGAGAGATTCTCGATTTCCGGGACAGCCTCTATAAATTTCTACCATCTCACTCGTGGAAATCTATTTCTATTTACCACCTCTCGCTGTGACTATCACTCATTCTAACCTATTCAGAAGGGACCAACCCAAGTCTTAATTTCCCTATCAAAAATCTACGACAGAATGGTGGCTCGTTTTTCCGGGTATTGAACTCTAGTCCTGAGCAAATACGTATATCAGATAGTTTGCAGGATTAATTTTCTTTATTCTGATATAGAGTAAGAGTGTGATTGTCTCGTGGAGTTTTGTTATATTTTTAAAAATAATTTATCCCCTAGACATAACGATCTGTTTATGGGCGTGCTGACCACACAATTAATAATTGGTTTTTCCACAGCATTTTTGAGCATATATACATTTGAGTTACAGGTTGATTTTGTCGGAATATATGTTAATTACTGATTTTGTAATACTAAACGCTGGTAAAGTTTGTGAGTGTATAACATTCACACGGTTCTGAAGAAGTAGGTGTTTGAGCTAAGCTAAGGAGTGCGTTCAGACTATACGTCATGGAATTGCCTCCCTTACCCTAACTGTCTTCAGTGGTGAACTTGAGAGTGGATTTAAAATTTAGGGGATTTTTTTTTCTCCTTAACATTTTTTGCAATAATTATTTTGTTTCCACTGTAGCAACTTATTTTTAAGGAGTAATCTTACTACCATTTATTTGGCGTAGTCGTCTGCACTACCTGCTTAATTGCCGATTAATAGCAGCGATAGTTAGATACTATAGTATAGGAGGAGGTATCCCAGGTTAGAGTATATCATCTTTTGATTTGGTATTTTCTCGTAAGTGGTAGGAACCAGTGTATCGTTTTCTTATCTCTTTCTCGTCTAAGTTTCAGCCACGGATTTACTATGGCAGAAAGGGCGAAGCTTAGGCAACTCCTCAGGGACGAGGCGAGAGAAGAAGGTTTAGACGGAGAAGAAGCGAAAGCTTTCGTCAGGGACGAACTTGAGAGATATGATGTGGAGAGGAAAGCAGCCGAAGCTTTACAGCAGAAGAAGATGGATGAGGAAATAAAAATTCGCAGGATGCAGCATGAGGAAAGAGAGAAGGAGAGACAGCATGATGAAAAAGAGAAGGAGAAGGAGAGACAGCGTGAGGAAAGAGAGAAGGAGAAGGAGAGACAGTATGAGGAAAGAGAGAAGGAGAAGGAGAGACAGCATGAGTTGGCTCTTAAAACTCTAGAATTCTAAAGTCGTGGTGCTGCCTTTACCTCCAGCAATGGAGAGTCTTCTCCTCATTCTTCCTTAACTGATCCTTCTGGCACTCAATCTCTTCACCTCACCGCTATGTCTTTTGCGCTAGAATCTTTCCCTTGTCCTAATGAGAAGATTGACACGTATCTAGAAAAATTTGAGAAAATGGCTACCTTGTATGGTTTAGAGAGGTCGCGTTGGAATATGAAGCTTTCTCAGGCGTTGAAAAGCAGTGCGTATGATGTTTACGCCAAACTGGAAAGCAGCCAACAAGACAACTATGATGTGTTGAAGAAAGCATTACTGGAGCGCTTTGAAATGAATGCTTGCAAATTTTTGCAACTGTTTCGCAACAGCGGGAAGGAGAATTCTGAAACTTTTCAGCCGTTTCCATCTCGTTTGAAGGGATATTTGACAAAGTGCCTTGAGCTTTCACAGCTCCCCTCTACCTATGAAGGTCTGGAGGAATTTGTTTTAACAGAACAAATAAAGAACACTTTGTCTGCTGATACCTGGAGATTTTTAGCTGAGCAGGGTGCAGAAAAGCTTGAAGACATCTTGGAAAAGTCTGAGCGATATCAAAATGCGCTGGCCAAACTGCCGGCCATAAAACGTAAACCGACAGAAGATCTTTTTTGGAAGAATAATCAAGATCAATCTTCTCATACTTCTAATTAGAATAACCACAGAGAAACTGGACCTCAAAACCCCCCTCCTGAAAAGTCTAAGTTCTACAAAACCAAGTACCCCAGCAACCACAGTAAACAGTCTGATCAACCCGACCGTCCTTCATGGCAGCGTGGCCAGAATGGTCAAGATGGCAAAGGAAGAACTCCTGCGCACGGGACAGATGATCAGAGTGAGCACACAGAGCTTAAACGAATCGGATGCTTACTAACAGTCTCGCAAAGCGGAATTATTGACAGTGATTCCCAACCTGTTGGGGATACACCCTCAACGCGAGGTACTGTTATATTGAACGGTTCTCAAACTTCTTGTTTATTTGACACGGGGCTTTCCTATGATTGCATTGTTGCCAGAAAACTGGTTAAACTCGGTCAAGAGACAGGAGAGACCGTCGAACTTTGTGGAGTTCGTAAGAGTGATGCACCTACAGCGCTTCCCATCGCATTGGTGGAGATCCACTCTGAGTTTGTCAGAGGCGAGATCAAAGTGGCTGTTATGGATGACCCCATCTACCCAGTCATACTTGGCGGTAGATACGTGTGTATTGGGAAACCGAAAGAGCCGATTGTGGCAGCAGTAACTACAAGAGGGCAAACCAAGAAGGAACGGGAGCCTGCGCCTAATTTGTTACCTATGGAACTTAAAGAAGCGCAACGAAAGGACCCTACTTTGGCACTCTGCTTTAGGAAACTGCCCATGGCTAAGGAACCCAGACAACACGGGGACTTTTTTCCTAAGGATGGCGTACTTTATCGCAGATCGGGCAAGCCTGACCAAGGTTACAACCAGCATTTAGTACCGAAACAGTACAGAAGCCAAATCCTAGAAATGGGGCACTCTCTTCCCTTCAGCGGACATATGGGACAGAACGCCACAAACCAACGGATAACCACTCATTATTGGTGGCCAGGAGTAAACACTGATATTATCAGGTATATCAAATCCTGTGCCCAGTGCCAACGTATACCACCCAAGCAACGGGCACCCCCAGTCTCGTTGGGTGAAATGCTAATAGTGGGAACACCATTCAAACGGGTTGTGATTTACATTTTAGGACCCTTAGAAAGGACTAAAAGAAGGAACAGGTTCATCCTGACCTTAGTCGACACTTGCACTTTATGGGCAGAAGCTATACCGCTAACATGCGCAGATGCAAAGCATGTCGCAGAAGCCCTCGTGCAGATTTTCACTCGGTTGGGATTTCCTCAGCAAGTGTTGATGGATAACGGATCCCCATACCGAAACCTGTTGATGGATGAGATCGTAAAGATCTTGAGGACCCAACACATCTACACAAAGCCATATACTCCGGTCGGAAATGGGCTCGTGGAACGTGTTAACGGAAACCACAACATGATGTTAAGTAAACTGGCACAAGTGAAACCTGAAGATTGGGATTGTTGCATTCCGGCAGCTTTATTTGGCTACAGAGAATCTCCTCATACTTCCACAGGATTTCCGCCAGCTACGCTTTTATTCGGCAGACCCATTAATTGCCCGCTGGAAGCCTTACTTTGGTCGCTGACAGAACAGAAGACTGATGAGACAGTCGTCTCAGCAAGTAAATATGTGTCGGATTTAAAGGAACGGTTGAAACTAGGATGGGACCTAGCAACGACTAACTTTAAACGAGCACGCACAAAGCACGCTAACCGATACAGGAAAGTCGCGAAAGAGAGAGAACTGGAAGCAGGAGAGAAAGTTTTGGTGTTACTCCCTACCGGAAACAACCAACTGAAGATCGGATGGCAAGAGCCGTTTGCCATCCTATAAAAGATTTCTAAGGCTAACTACCAGATCTCTATTCAAGGAAAGGAAAAGGTTTTCCATTTAAATCTGTTAAAGAGATACTTGGAAAGACCAGTGCCAAACTCCGACCATCTCCTGACGATCGACAAAGCTGACGAAGATGACGATAGTGGCAGGGAAATTCCACTGTACACACATGAAATCTTTCAAAAATGTCAAAAGCGGCGACGCTCTTTCAAGCGCGCATTTGAGACATTCCAGAGAAAGGAAACTTTGGGAGTAGACTTGAGTAGGAATTGGAGAGAGATGGAGGGGGAAGATGAGAGGGAAGAAGACAGACACCCTGAAGCTACGGATATAGGAAATTTATTTCCATAACGTAGACATGGAGTGATTCCATATCTTAAAGGGGGGACGTTCTGTCACAGAGAGTTTATTGATCATAAATTGCCTATATCCTCTTCTTTTTCTTTCACCCGTATCCTCTATTTTATTATCACTCTTTACCTTTTCCCTGTATTTTTCGCATCCATTCGTTTGCGAAAAATATTTTCTTCCCCATTCTCAACGTTACCGTTTTCTTTCTCATACTGGTAAACGCATTTATGACATAACGTGTCAGAGAGCGTTAAAATGCACTCTATTGCATTAGGTGTCAGTGGACGAAACTGTGAATATATTCATCTGGCCAGACATAGGAGCAGACATATGTCTACAGCATTCCCTGCACCAGACGAAATACACTGTGAATATTCGCTTTCGCCAGACCTATAGGCGACAAATTTGTCTGCATTTTCACCTGCCACAACGAGTTGCATCGGCTGAGCGCTTAGGTGAGGCGCGATAGCCGACATCTCCTCGGCGCAGTTTGAGACATTTGTCTGGAAATCCCAGCTGACAAGGCACTCACTGTTAGCCTGGTCAGCGTGAGGTGTGAAAACGCACGAGTGTCAGTTTATGGTAGTCTTCTAGTTGATGTAAGGTGTTTTAGACGGAAAGGGGAGATTATTTCGTTTAGCGAAATAAGTGGGACCCTTTGTCTGGTAATAGATATAACCAGAATGTTAAACTTTTTTTTTCATTCTGACTCCTAAAATGTTGCAGTATACAGATCGCTGTGCTAGATCAAATATCCGTGTTTTGGCGAAGTCAGAGTTTCTTGGCCATTTTGCCGAGTTCTAGACTACCATTAGATTGCAGTATTCTAGTTCATGGTTTAGTCTGTAGTTCTGTGTGTGGAGTGAATACTGGGGTAACCCAAACTTTGCCGGCGTTTTGTACAGAGACATACCTAATAAATGTTTATACTGGGCCTTTGAGCCAGTGCATATTTCTACACTAACTCTAATGTACATGCTGTCTTTTTGCGAGAAAAATTACAGAAATCTAAAACATTAACTTTCCGACGTTGTTGACAAGTGTGTGATGAACCAAGATTCTTTGTTGAGAGAAGTTGTCCACCGGTCATCTTCCTAGTTTAGGGAAACCTCGTGTTCTGACATTGTGTGCTCGTTTAAGCCTAATTCTTACCTCGTGAGTCAAGTGACACTAACTTTAGTCTGAAATAATTATTGCATGAAGCAGACGCTCCCCGGATCCATGTTGATGAAACCAACAAACCAACCTGCAGAGCTGGGATCTGCTTCATTAAACGACAGTAACAGATAAAAAGTGTGTGAGTGTCCCAAAGTTTGCGCTAGACGGCGAACCACAGCACGATTGTAAGTATATCAGGGCCCTGATGAAAGAACCGAGTGAAAGTAGACTGAAGGATGTTCTTTGTTTGAGTCACCCACGTTGTAACTTCCTTTATGCAAGTTATTGCTAACAATATTTACCCCTAGAATAAAGCAGAGTATCAAGTCTGTCCATACCTTAAAAGGGGAAAACCATAGACCCAATCATGTATCTGTAACTCTCTGGGGTTATCACTTTCTTCTAACGGGACTGTGAGCTTTATATCCAGGGGAAGGACCATACAAACGGGTCTATCACTATTGTAGCATTCCTTGATTTTTTTTTACTATGTGTATATGATTTTGATGTATTTTATATGTTGTGATGTAAGTTTACTATGATAATTAAACTATACCTACATTTATTTCAGTGTGGTGGTCAGTTCGTTCCCATAATATATATATATATATATATATATATATATATATATAATCCTTGTTATAGTTTTCCCACGTCTGTGTGTCCAACTGTCGTCAATTGTGTGTGCGTGCACGTGAGTGGATAGATATATATTAATAATTTATATTTTTTATAGACTGTCTGACTCCTCTGGATCTGTTGTAGAAGATAGGCGGAAAGAGAGAGAGAGATTCTCGATTTCCGGGACAGCCTCTATAAATTTCTACCATCTCACTCGTGGAAATCTATTTCTATTTACCACCTCTCACTGTGACTATCACTCATTTTAACCTATTCAGAAGGAACCAGCCAAAGTCTTAATTTCCCTATCAAAAATCTACGACACGCGTGAGTGGACCATTGCGGTCTGCCTTGACCTCCACAATCGTGGTCCATCATATAACTATATAAAATGTATGTTCTTCCTTAATATATGCTCCTTCCCTCACTCTCTCTCTCTCTCTCGATCAGTATCGAATCTACACCTTCTGATCTTTAACCATAAATGATCACTCAGGTACTATAGTCTCTATTTCTGTTCTTTCTTACTTACAATTTCTTAGATTATTGTTATATATATCCTCTCAGTGTTCAGGTTAACTATTGATGGAACCGGACGTTTCCGGGGTTGTTACTTTCCCTTTCATCACTGAAGAATAGGACTATTGTATGTATATGTATTAGAATTCACTCTACGTACCTTTTCTCTTTCTGAATAAAATCTAACTCACACCGTTTCTCCTTCTAGACAAGAATTCTCACTATTCAATATTTCGGGTTAATCATTACCCTAAACTCGTCTCCTTGTCCGTGAAATATTCATCACCTAAAAAACTTGAGTACTGCCTTCAACATGGCTACTAGCGTACGTGCCATCTGCACACTCTAACTCACGCCTCTGGACTGCTGCTGAGAAAACGTGCTTCACTGGATTATCGTTCACCCCTTTCATGCGCATTATTGTTCGCGCATCTCCTTTTTGTACTCTATCTGAACCTTCCCATTCCAATTCTCCTTATTCATTCCATTTGACTATTAGTCGGTCTCCATCTGCCACAGTACAAAGGTAATGCAGAAGGAACATAAACATAGAGTAGACCTTTCAATTCGGTCTAATCAACTGGCTAGTCAAATAATCGGAGAGTATTTCCATTTTTAAATGATGCAGAAAGGTTTTGTAGAAATTTAATTTACAGATTAGCTGAAATCATGGCTAGCGTAATAAGAAATTACGTACTTTTTAAAGTCTGAAGATAGTTCACCATGAAGTAAAAATAATTTACAGGAGCCATATTGGAAACAGGGAGAAATCTATTCTAGAACTATCAGTTATCGAGACCTTGTCCCACTGAGAAGTCTTCTTCTTCTTCTTCGATCCTTAACCACCGACCGTCAAAGCAGTCAGTGGCCATCACGCCTAGTGGCGTCTTGTAGGGCAACAACAAATTGATTCCACCTTGCACGGTCGGTGGCCATCCTTCGTACAGTGCCCCAACTCTGGTTCATTCTTTGCATCTCAGCCTCCACAGTCCTCCGCCAAGTTGTTTTTGGTCGGCCTCTCTTTCGCTTTCCTTCAGGGGTCCAAAGCATAGCTGTTCCACTGAGAAGTAAGTTTATGTAAACTGTGAGAATAAATTGTGAATTTTGCTATTTTTCAAAGCTGGTACAAAACAGATGGTAGAACTTTGTTATTCACTTCTCGCAAGAAGTGTGACATCTAAAAAAAAGCCCTTACTAGCCAGAGTCACCTACCCTGGAGATGGGCAGTCGCTATAACTAGAAGGAACATTAAAAGGAACCGAGATAAGTTGAAAAGAGATTATTTTAAAAGGAAACGAAATTTAAAATAGATTATTTTAAAGGAAAACAAAATTGAAAAGAGATTATTTTTAAGGGAAACGAAATTGAAAAGAGATTATTTGTAAGGGAAACGAAATAGAAAAGAGATTATTTTTAAGGGAAACGAAATTGAAAAGAGATTATTTTTTGGGGAAACGAAATTGAAAAGAGATTATGTTTAAGGGAAACGAAATTGAAAAGAGATTATTTTTAGGGGAAACGACTACTACACCAGAAGCAGATTTCAGAAGTCTCATTAACTCTCAGGCTTCAAATCATGGAACGAATAGCTGTTTAAATAAAACCGCTGAGTATAGACAATAGTAGGGGTTCCGGCTTAGTAAAAAGGTTGAGAAACACTGCTGTAGCAGCTTGTTCATTGTCCATGTGTCTACAATATATTTGATGACCCACAATTCAATTTTTTAAATTATTTGTTTAGTTGTTACTGCCCCCATGTTGTTGAATGTACCTTAAGGCATTTGTTTTTCTCTACTTGATTATTGTTTGACATCTGCCTTCCGCTGACAGTTCATGTCCAAGATTGTAGACACTCTACATACTAAAAACTCTAGATACTAGAAACTCTAGACTTGTTACAGTACCGGTATATTCCTATTTATTCTTATTTGTAACATTGGCTTGTCGTCTGCTTGGCTAATTATCATAGTTTTCGATTTCTCACTGTTAATGTTTAATCCATATTCAAGTTACATCATACCTAAATGTCTTTAATATTTGGACATGCGCCCTAATATAACCGACTAGGTTAAACGGGACGCGCCTCGCCAAAACGAGGCAAAATTTTATTTAAAAAAAAAAAAAATATTCAAGTTCTTAACACAACCCTTCGTTTTTGCTTTTTACGACAATAGTAGTAAGTCGCAGTGTATCCTTTTCTTCACACTTTTGGACCCGGGAATACACGTGTGTTACACACACCGCAACATGATATATTTACATGCACAGTATATGCCAGTGTCAATAACTAGATTGATCGTTTTCTTACCGTGTCAAATTATGTACAGTATGTGTGTATTTACTGTTTATGAAAATTACACTTAATACGTTCTGTTATAAAATACAGTACGAAATGCAAAATAAATAAAAAAAATAACAAAAAATTCGGTAAAACAGACAAAAACTATAAAATCTTGTCAAATATATCTTACTCAGTCAACAGACACATAAATAAGTAAATAGTAAGAGAAAATACAGAAATAAAAGACAACCTATGAAAACACGCCGGTATAAATCCACAAAAATCTAACCTATGATTTTCTTCCGGTGATGATGAGTTTACAAATTCAAATAAATGTCCACAAAATTGGTTAGGAGACGGAAAATAGGGAACGTTGATAAAATAAATGGATTTAATTTGTTTACAGAATGCAGACAGTCGCAAACTTCTAATTTGCACTATCCGGAATTACTAACAGCAACTAAAACCATCTAATCACGACAACCAAGCTTGATTCCTCTATGAGTACCATAATTCTCACTGCTAAGAGCCATGTTTCTTCTAAATCCTCACTGCAAAGAGGAATGTTCTTTCGATCAAAGTCTACTTCTGGTGGTGACTGGAGGGGAGAATATGGAATAAAGTTGTCAAGGAAGTGGGATTCACAGAAGTGGGATTCACAGAAGTGGAGAGAAATCAAATAGATATTAATTTTAGAGCCAAAGAAAATGTTAAACAGGATCATCTTCAGACGTTCAAGATTGTCATAGACAAATAAAAAAGCTACAAGTGGGGGTGTGAAGAAATTTCAAGGGGTGGGGACGTGTGGCTAGAAGGTAGAAAAATGATCAGCCAAATAGTACATGTTACACCTGGACGTTTCGCGCATGGAAAGCCTTGTTTATATCATGACATTCTCGTTACATGTTTAAGCTGCCCATGTTATTCTAAACATTCTTCTGTAAAAACCACATCTCCCTACTCTCTGGTGCTTTCCCTGATTGTTTAATAATTGTCAATGGCTCGTGTTCTTGTGTCACGATTGGTTCTTTATACCACTGAAGCAACTTTCTTATTTCCACCGACAAAAATGTGTCAGATGAAATATTTCTCATTTTGTGGAATGCTACTTTTGCCAGCACTTGTAAACTACGTTCATGTATTTGTACTAACATTCGTACACACTTGTGTTAAACTACTTTATGTATGTGTACAACATCAAAACATGTCTAAAGCTGTTTTAAAGTAGGTGCATTGATTATGGACAAGGGAGATATACTGAGGACAATTATTGATCGCTTATTAACGAGAGTCACTACAATCGATGTCATCAAGGCTAAGGTTGCTGGAATTTGGCATCAAACGTAAGATCAGCAGGGATGCACGTATGAGAGGATGCATCCTGCGTATATACAACCAGCGCGCAACAAGAACAATTAGCATTCATACCCTACGACGTTTGCTGGGTTTGCCCGGAGTGCCATGATGTCGATTCTGAACAACAATAACAAGAAAGCTGTTATTCAGACTTTGTAAGTAGCTGTTCTAAGCCACAAGTAGGTATCATGTTCTAGTGTTGTTTTGTGCCTTTCTGCAAGAAATCAATTATGGAGCAGTAAAAAATAATAAAAAATAAAAGATATATAAGATGTTACATTTTAGCAATGGCACTAACGATATCCCATTTTGTGGAGAATCCGTCAAATTATTCTACATGCTAGTATTAAACCTCTACACCTCACGGTAGAAGGGGAACGACTAAGTAAGCTAGTATTAAACCTTACAGTTTCCTGAGTGACATATAACAAGTGAAACGATCAGTTCCCACCAACATGTTGGGAGAAAGCACGCATTGCATTGTGAAAACTAAATTGAACACACACCACACACAAACCACACACCACACACACACACACACACACACACACACACATGGTATGACTGAACAGCTGTTAATTAATTAGTCAAATTTAATTCTACTATTTTTTTTTTTCACTTTTCCCCATTAATGGGTTTCTAAGTATCTTCATCGCCATTACATCCAGATAAGTTTACCTAACAAGATCCAATCACGGTGAAGTAAAATATTGTTAAAGTCGGTTTGGTTTTAAGCTAGGGGATGTAAACATTTATATTCTTGTATGTCAGGTCTGATTTAGTTGTTATCTCCCTTATCTTACCATTTGTGTGTACTACGTTTCTCTATTCGCGATTTCTCTCGAACATTTGTCGAGATCCTTCCAGAAAGTTCTCGTGTGAGAACAACTCACGTCTCGTGGCTATCGGCGCATGCGTGGCTGTTTTGAGCGGGACTGATATGCGATATCTCGTGACAGTTGGCTCTGGGCGTTTGACCGGGCTGGTCAGCCAGGTTTTTCTGATTGTGTGTACGGGGAGATAGTTTTGTGTTATAGAAATGTTGGAGATTCCCAGATGTATTTCTGAAAACCAAGGATTGATGGCTGATGTTTATGTGACTTATTTATGATGCTGTCAGTGAAGGTAAAGGTACATTTTCATTATTTTGCCAGAGATTTACCTGACTTGTTTTGTCAGAGGAGATATAGAGAACATTATATATTTTGAAGCCCGGCACTCATGCAGCATATTTTTGCCAGAGATTTACATGACTTTTTTTTGTCAGAGGAGATATAGAGAACATTATATATTTTGAAGCCCGGCACTCATGCGGCATATTTTTGCTAGATATTTACATGAATTGTTTTGTCAGAGGAGATATAGAAAACATTATATATTTTGAAGCCTTGCACTCATGCGGCATATTTTTTGCCAGAGATTTACATGACTTGTTTTGTCAGAGGAGATATAGAGAACATTATATATTTTGAAGCCCGGCACTTAAGCGGCTTATTTCGTCAGAGCCTCACATTACTTTTTTCGTCATGGAAGGTAGAGGGGAATTACTGACATACTGCTAGCACTGCGATACATGCAGTCTGTTCAGAGAAGTCGTTGATATTGGATGTCAGGAACTGTTGTTATTCAATGATGTGTGTAAACGATGTCCCATTGACAGTGTATTGATGATGTCATTGTGTCTGTGGAGTTACTAAATCGTGAACAATCGTACCACAGTCGTTTCCAACGATTTCATGAATATTACATGTGTTTTGTCGGGTGTGTGTGATCATCGCTGTCTTACTACACGCATTCGCTCATTGACTTGTCTGTACACCCACACACCATGTCGGCCATCTGTAAGTCCGACCTGCGGATTTGCCTTTATCAGCACACCTTCTACAGTGGTAGCTAATATCTCGACGTCAACAGTGGTGGCCAACTCGATGGGGCTATTTACAGCGAATTTTCAAGTTCAACTGCAGTGTCTTTTATTGGCTGAAAATACCCGGCGTTGCCCGGAAGCCAGGGATGGCGCGGTGAATTACTGATGACATTGTACTACTACAAGGAGTTCCTGTGCAGCCTTATTACTTGGAGTGTTATATAGCAGAGATCCAATAGAATTTACAGTCGAGTTGCAGAGTTACCAGTCAGAATTTTGGGTGAGCAAGTTCAACGTGCCAAGAAGCTGAGCGGGGAAAACATCTATACCGTGTGTCATAGAGTTTTTTTACCCCTCAGCGGTGGATCCTCTGTTCGTAGGACTGTGGTTGTTGAGCATCATTGCTGCTGTTCTGAAGGCCAGGATATTTTTTTCAGCAGTTAAAGATAAGTGGCCGTTTGTTATTGTAATCTGTGCCTCTGTGTTGATAATTAGACCTTCCTCAGAACCATATAAGATCTTTGTGTTCTATGTTTAGGTCGTGGTGTTTTATGTTATATATTTTTCATTCTCGTGGGCAGGTTGGGTGGAGACTTGCAGTAGGATACATCCCACTTAACCGAGGGCCTACTGTAAGCGTTCTTTAGGGACTCTGCGAATTTCCCGCAGTGGAAATCTCCAGCAAACATTTTTGTTGCGTATTATAGGCCAGTGTGTTTGGTTATTTGTGATATATTTGTTTAGATGTGCCGAGATGTCAAATTGTTATTTTTGTTATATTTCTTTCTGTTCTTTAGTTCTTGTTTAATTTGTTTGTGCTTGTCTGCCTCCCCTTCCTATCGTTTATTTCTTTACAACTTTTCGTTTATACACTGTGTTGTCATTGTCTTATCGCTTTATTCGCAGCTGTCGTTGCAAGTTTTGCAATACTTTTCAGTTTATTTCTGCTTTTTACTTAGTTGATTCCTGCGAACGTTGTCGTTTGTCTTTGATATTTTATCTTTGTCTTTCTAGCTGATATTATTCATTGTTGTTATACACTGTCAAAATTGTTATGCACAATAAGTATATAGGTAATTAGTTATATTATTGATAAGTAAAGTAGTTATACAAGTTCTGGAGCAAAGATTTGTCACCCACTGAGTTGGGATAAAGTGAGTTACTAATATAATAATTATTGCACAGGGTATGTATTTCATATAATCCAGCATAATGTCTACTCTGGATTATTTTATTGCACAAGGGAAAGCCCTTGGCAAGACTGAGGAAAAATTAGAAGAATTTGATTTGCTCAATATGCCAAGGCGTAGAAGGCTGAAGAAAAGAGACAGAAAATGGAAGTTGAAAAACAAAAAATTGAAGCTGAAGATAGGAGATTGCAGATGCAAGCAGATGAGAGGACATTCCAAATGGAGATGGAACAAAAGAAATTAGATCCTGAAAATAAAAAAATGGAAAGAGAAGCAGAGGAGAAAAAAATCCAAATGCAGATGGAAGCTGAAAATAAAAAAATTAGAGAGAGAAGCTGAAAAAAAACATAGAAAGAGAAGCGGAAGGGAGAAAGAATCAACAGCAAATTGAGGCTGAGAAACAGAAAATGTTACACGACGAGAGAGTCTTAGCTATGGAGCTGGAGAAAATAAAGGTAGTGAATATGGGTAATTCACAAAGTGAGGCAAACAATCAAACAACTTCTAATAAGGCAAATATTAAACCTTATGATATTAAATTGCCGGCTTTCAACCCTACCCGCGACGATATTGCATTCTAAGTAGATTTGAACTGGCATGCAACTCTCATAAGATAGACAAGTCGCAATATTGTGATCAACTTGGTAGATTACTTACAGGTGATGCTCAAAAGACTATGATGTCGGTGGAAGATACTGACAAAAGTAACTATGAGGTTGTCAGAGCGGCTATGTTAAAAAAATACCAACTGGATGAAGAGGGTTATCGCCTACGCTTCAAGTCTGTATTACTGGAGACAGGAAAAGATTTCTCAGACTTTATATCAGATATTCGCCTGACCTTTTTACGTTGGGTAGAATTGTCAAAAACTGAACACACATATGAAGCACTTATGGACTTATTGCTTCGTGACAAAGTTATGTCGACAGTTAGTAAATCTTTTCTTTCCTTTCTACATGAACGAAAGCCTCCAAATTTAAAAGATATGGAACAATACTGTCGCCAATATGTCATGGCACATACTAATGTAACGGTTAGCAATTCTAAAAGCGAAGAAGGTTTACCCGTTGCTTCAGCAACACCATCTGGTCCTAATTTTCGACGCAAATTTCAAAGGCCTCCGCGTAATTTTGATAGGAGAGATAATCGTAATTTTGGACAGAACCAAGGGGGTCCATTACGTAATGATTCTTCTTCAGGAAACTGGAGGCAGTCTAACAGTCCTCAACATTTTGGTCTTCATAATTACAGGAACTTTGGAAGAGGTAACTACAATAGAGGTTATCAACTTTATGGTAATTTTTTCACGGAGACAACAAAACCCATTTAATAGATATTCTAATCAAAGGGCAAATACTAATCGCGACAATGCAAACTGGGATTCAACTCAGAGCAATAATTTCAATAGAAATAATAGCCACGATAGATCGCAACACGACAATAATAGATTCTTTCGCCATGCTAACTCTGCTCAACAAGAAACCCTGGGTGTTAATAATCAAGGTAACAATAATAATAGTGTCACTAATGCTAGTGCTTGCTTTGCTTTTGATTTTGAGAGGGCATCTCAATGCCCGGAATGCATAACTCTATTCCAACCTACATCTTTAACTACCTTGAGTTGCGGTCATCATCTACCCGTTCTTCCTGCCGCAGCTGCGCATGACGGAAGAGGGTCTCTTATTCTACGTGAAGGTTTTGTAAATAATAATCACGTCTCGGTACTATTTGATTCTGGATGCACAACTGTGGGGGTTAGACAGTCTCTCATAGATTCTTCCTATACCACGGGAAATGTGGTAAAATGTCTGACATTTGGTGGGACACTTGAAAAGTATCCGACTGCTATCATCCACATAGCTACTCCCTTTTTTACGGGAGATTTTCACGCGTGTTTGCTCCCGAATCCCATTGCGGATCTTATCGTCGGACGTATACACGGAATTAAGGAGTGTACACGGCAGGAAATTGCTATCTGGGAGAACAAAATATTCAGACTGGTAATGCAGTCACTACGAGAGCACAAGCTCAAAATATTTCTCAAACTCCATCTACCGAAATTAATGAAGTACATAACCAGGAAGATCACTCAGTGATTTCCCGAGAGTATTTTATCACACTTCAACAAAATGATACTTCATTAAAAAAAATTCTTTCTCTTAGTTAAAGATGATAATTCAAATCATGAGACAAATCATAACCCTTGGTTCTCAATGAAGAATAGAGTACTAGTTCGTATGGTCCGAGATTCTGCTTCGTCTATACATTCGCAAGTTCTGGTACCTAAGAGTATGAGGGTTCGAATTCTACAACATGCCCACGACTCTCAGTGCGCAGGACATATGGGATTTTCCCGTACTAAGTCGAAGGTTCTTGCCTCCTTCTTTTCGCCACGCGTGAATAAAGATATACATATTTATTGTCGCTTCTGCAGGATATGTTAGGAGGTTAAGTCATGAGGTCCACGCCATGCGGCACCTATCCAAACTGCGGATATTCCGATTCGCCCTTTTCAAAAGATGGCAATAGACATTATTGGTCCGTTTAAAATCAAGTCTGCCAGAGGACACCAATTTATCCTAACATGCATTGACATGTGTACACGTTGGCCAGAGGCTATACCTCTCAAGAGCATTTCTACTGCTGATATTGCAGATGCTCTTTGGCTAATATTATTATTATTATTATTATTACATAACATCATATGTAGGTTTTAAAGTTAATTTTGTCCTGTTTAGTATAAATTATGATACGCATCTGTAAATTTGTGTAACTGTTATTGTACTGTTACAATGTTGGGATTTTATTTTATTGTACTTTCTTGTTATTTTATTATTTAAGTAACATTTAGGATACGTGTGAGAATAAATAGATTAACTATGGAAGAAGAGAGAAAGGAAGGGCAGAATGTTAGACGGGCCTGCGTGACCAATTCTAAACCCTTTGAAAATAAAGTTCGTTCTATCTATCTATCTATCTATCTATCTATCTATCTATCTATCTATCTATCTATCTATCTATCTATCTATCTATCTATCTATCTATCTATCTATCTATCTATCTATCTATCTATCTATCTATCTATCTATCTATCTATCTATCTATCTATCTACCTATCAATCTATCTATCTATCCATCTATCTATCTATCTATCTATCTATCTATCTATCTATCTATCTATCTATCTATCTATCTATCTATCTATCTATCTATCTATCTATCTATCTATCTATCTATCTATCTATCTATCTATCTATCTATCTATCTATCTATCTATCTATCTATCTATCTATCTATCTATCTATCTATCTATCTATCTATCTATCTATCTATCTCTGATAATGTTTGTACTTTTCAACATATGTTATGTCATGCTTATAAGTAATTAATGTTAATATGAGTGTGCTATATTATTATTTTACTTTACAACGTTGAATTCCTTGAATTTGATATGTAAAATGCATATGAGAATAAATGAATTCAGTATGAAAGGTGAGAGAAAGGAAGGGCAGAATGTCAGACGGGCCTGCGTGCCCAATTCTCAACCCTTTGAAAATAAAGTTCGTTCGTTCGTTCGTTCGTTCGTTCGTACGTTTAGGATTTCCCAAAGAAATCTTATCAGATCATGGCACACAATTAGTATCAGACACTTTGTCTCAGGTCATAAACACACTCCGTATCGAAATGTCTTTAAGCAGTATCTATCATCCGATGTCAAACGGGCTAGTCGAGCGTCTGAATAGAACGCTCAAGAATTTAATTGGGAAGATAACTGAGGACCATCCTCAGGATTGGGACAGGGTTTTACCTGCGGCCCTTTTTACGTATAGAGAGGTTCCTAATGAACACACGGGGTTTTCTCCGTTCTAACTCGTCTTTGGTGCGCAACCGCGTGGTCCCATGTCGTTGTTCCACAACCTTATAACTGCTGAGAACATCAGCGACGACACACAATCTTCCTACGAATATGTCATTGCTCTAAGGCAGAAGATTATCGAAGCATGTATGTTAGCTACCTCTGCATCTGAATTTGCTAAGGAGAAGGCGATGAAATTCGCAAATAAAAATAGACGTCTGCGACAGCTCTGTTCCGGTGACAAAGTACTTGTATTACTCCCTTGTAAGGACAATAGACTTCTTATTTCATGGAAAGGTCCTTATGCTGTCATCTCGAGAATTTCTGATGTCGACTATGTCGTCAATGTGGACGGAAAGCATAAAACCTTCCATATTAATATGCAGACAGAATTTCATGAACGACCTGATTACCTACAACCTGTTTTTCAAGCGACGGACGATCCGCTGATCCCGCATGGGCATTACACATCTCTGTCGGTTATTCAAGAGGAAGAGGCTACTTTCTCAGATGTGAATCTTTCTCTTCCTGTAATCCCACTGCACTAAACAGAATCGTGTGAAAATGTGACGGTTTCTTCAGAGTTATCTCCTGAGAAACAGCAACAGGTCTCTTTTCTGATACAAACTTTTCAGGACGTTCTTACTGACATTCGTGGACAAACAACAATTATTAAGCATGACATAATACTCACAGATTATAACCCTATCAGAGTCCGACCTTATCCTATCCCATTGCACTTTCAAGCACAAGTCGAGAAAGAATTGGATGAAATGATTCAATTAAAAATAATTGAACCTTCTACTTCGGCATACTCTTCGTTTATGGTTATTGTCCGAAAGAAAGACAATAACATACGTCTTTGCGTCGACTATCGCAAACTAAACCAGGTGACGAAATTCGATGCTAAACCAATGCCCTTGTTAGAAGAGTTCTCATTAAGCTTTCTAATTCTCGGTACTTTACCAAACTCGACTTGTCTAAAGGTTATTTGCAAGTTCCTCTTACTGAACGCGCCAAACCTCTCACTGCTTTCTCAACACCTAGGGGTTTGATCCAATGGAATTTTGTGCCTTTCGGCCTCATGAATGCCCCAGCTACTTTTGTACGCATGATGCGTCGTATCATTTCTCATCGTCCAGATGTCATTGCGTACGTGGACGACATTTGACTTTTTAGTAATTCTTGGGAAGACCACTTTCAAAGTCTTTCCGAACTTTTGACAACTCTACACTCTCATAATTTGACGGTCAAACCGTCCAAAGTCTATATTGGCTTTAGCGAGATATCTTTTCTGGGTCACCGGGTTGGTCATGGTCTCTTACGGACGGAGGACCACAATACTTCTAAAATTCTTAACATCACTACTTCTAAAACGAAGAAGCAAGTCCGTAGTCTCTTAGGCTTAATCCAATTTTATGGAAGATTTATTCCAAATCTTTCGTCATTCACGGCACCTCTCTCAACCCTATTGAAGAAGGTGTCACCTAATATGGTACGCTGGTCTTCAGGATGCCAGTCGTCATTAGATAAGATTAAGGCACTATTTTCTGACCAGCCTATCTTAAGACTAACGTTAGTTGCTTATCCTTTACAGGACGTGGCAATCAACCCCAGCTTTTATTGGCTGTTTGTGATTTTTCTAGGCAATTTTTACGTTCAGTAGTTTGCCATTGCTTTCTGAACGGTACGGCGCTTATACCATTGATATAAATCCACACAAAGCGATCTGCTACCAAACCGCCTGCAGCAGGTTTCGAACCTGGTATATCTGGATTATGAAACCGCGTTCATATCCATTAGGCCACAGACGCCATCTTAAGACTACCTACTGCAAATAAGACTTTTATTCTTCGCAGTGACGCATCATCCACAGGGATTGGGGCAGCATTGATGCAGGAGTATGCTGAAACTCTGCATCCTGTAATGTATGTCTCTAGGAAGCTGAATACAGCAGAACGGAATTACTCGGTACTAGACCGAGAATTATTAGCTATGGTCTGGGCAATACATAAATTTCAGAGATTCCTTCTTGGCGCCCATTTCATTGTAGAAACCAACCAAAAAGCCCTCACATCTATACACAGTAAGGACTTGAAGAGTTCTAGATATACTCGATACGCTATTGCTCTTCAGCCTTTTCACTTTTCAGTACCAGCTATCCGTGGTAAGGATAATGTGGTGGCAGACATACTGTCTCGATGCCAACCGATTTTACTTGACTTTCATTTTCTGGATTGTCTTATAGATTTCCGGATTATTGATATACCCACAACACTGTTATACATTAACACTCTGTTAGTACATTTGTATGACCCTGTTTAATTGATGACTCTGAATTAGATTGTATTAATTTCTCTGTTACCGTTTCTACTGTAACGGAGGAAGGTTTGATTATAACCATACAGGGGCCGGAAATTTACACGGCCACATTTGATAGCTAGAAATGTAGGATTAATTATTGTATATTATAAAATCCTACAGTTATCAAACAGAGATTTTCATTTGTATTGTTTCACAGTTTAAACTCTTCCATGAAAGACGGTGCTGCTGTGTTGAGTGTCTTAACAGTTTACCAGATATATCAAGAGTTACTGTTCTAGTGTTACCATTTGGCATTTGACGCTACTTTTGATGCCCTTGATGCCTTTCTACGATGTGGATGCTCTTAGACTTCGAGAAGCATCTCTTTATTGTGGCTCAGTTTAGTTATTTGATTATATTGTACTTTAGTATAGGATATTATATTACAAGATATTGTATTGACACCTATATTTTCGTAACTTATCATGGCGAGACATGTCGATATTATATTATTTTTTTAGATATATGAAGTCATGATAGTATGTAATTTTTTTTCTGGCATTGTAATGTTGTTTCTGTACCCAGCACTTTATGGTGCGATAGTGGCGGCTCCTATTTATGTAATGTTGATACTTTGGGAAAATACTTTATCTAAGGTTGTAAGGTTTTCTTACCCGACGCTCCATTATGCGTCAGTAGAAGCCTTATATAATGGCGTTGTATATTGTGATGTCCTTTATCAGCTCATCATTTATACGTTATGAGCCTGTTGTCTGAGTTATCATGCTCATTATGTTATTTTGTTGTTGTTAGAGATTTAGATTATCATGTATGCTATTGTACTACAATGGTGTTTATTTTAATATGCATTTGTTTGCCATGTCATTTTTCTGTCTTCTTTGTTCTTTTTCTTAAGACATTGCTTCCCTTCATCTCTACTCTTTCCTCTCGTATCCCATCTAGTCTTTGTTCACTTGGCGTACTATCTGCATACCACTTCGTTACTCTTACTCCTATTCCTCTTGTCTTCATGACTTTATATAGGACATACTTTAGTATAGATATCTGTATGCTACCGCAATCATTTGTTTTTTTCAATTCGATGTATTTAAAAAAAAAAAATGATGTTACCATTTTCCCCCGGGGGGTGCGGTAGACTGTTAAAGTCGGTTTGGTTTTAAGCTAGGAGATGTAAACATTTATATTCTTGTATGTCAGGTCTGATTTAGTTGTTATCTCCCCTATCTTACCATTTGTGTGTACTACGTTTCTCTATTCGCGATTTCTCTCGAACATTTGTCGAGATCCTTCCAGAAAGTTCTCGTGTGAGAACAACTCACGTCTCGTGGCTATCGGCGCATGCGTGGCTGTTTTGAGCGGGACTGATATGCGATATCTCGTGACAGTTGGCTCTGGGCGTTTGACCGGGCTGGTCAGCCAGGTTTTTCTGATTGTGTGTACGGGGAGATAGTTTTGTGTTATAGAAATGTTGGAGATTCCCTGATGTATTTCTGAAAACCAAGGATTGATGGCTGATGTTTATGTGACTTATTTCTGATGCTGTCAGTGAAGGTAAAGGTACATTTTCATTACTTTTCCAGAGATTTACCTGACTTGTTTTGTCAGAGGAGATATAGAGAACATTATATATTTTGAAGCCCGGCACTCATGCGGCATATTTTTGCCAGAGATTTACATGACTTGCCTTGTCAGAGGAGATATAGAGAACATTATATAATTTAAAGCCCGGCACTCATGCGGCATATTTTTGCCAGAGATTTACCTGACTTGTTTTGTCAGAGGAGATATAGAGAATATTATATATTTTGAAGCCCGGCACTCATGCGGCATATTTTTGCCAGAGATTTACATGACTTGTTTTGTCAGAGGAGTTATAGAGAACATTTTTTATTTTGAAGCCCGGCAGTCATACGTCTTATTTTGCCAGAGATTTACATGACTTGTTTTGTCAGAGGAGATATAGAGAACATTATATATTTTGAAGCACGGCACTTATGCGGCTTATTTCGTCAGAGCCTCACATGGCTTATTTCGTCAGAGAAGGTAGAGGGGAATTACTGACGTACTGCTAGCACTGCGATACCTGCAGTCTGTTCAGAGAAGTCGTTGATCTTGGATGTCATGAACTGTTGTTATTCAATGATGTGTGTGAACGATGTCCCATTGACAGTGTATTGATGATGTCATTGTGTCTGTGGAGTTAATAAATCGTTAACAATCGTACTACAGTCGTTTCCAACGATTTCCTGAATATTACATGTGTTTTGTCGGGTGTGTGTGATCATCGCTGTCTTACTACACGCATTCGCTCATTGACTTGTCTGTACACCCACACACCATGTCGGCCATCTGTAAGTCCGACCTGCTGATTTGCCTTCATCAGCACACCTTCTACAGTGGTAGCTAATATCGCGACGTCAACAGATATAAATGAAAGAAATGACCGCAATAGAAAATGTACCGACTACAGGACATACAACAGGAAGATCATATTATAATTGAAACGATAATACATGACATGTTCTCTCTGTCTTCCCCTATTTCTCTGTCCCTCTATTGTTTCTATGGTAACGATGTTTCCGCATGATCCTCTTCTCACCACTCGTCCAGGTAAGATTGATGGCCGGACCTTATATTTGTTATTACATTTCTCTGTTGTCTAGTTTTCTTCTTAAACTATCTTAACTGTCCTTGACATTCTTAACACTTTTATCATAAATCCCATCATCGGAGCTTTCAGTGTGTTCTCTAGTTTTGGTGTTGTTTTTTATTATTTTTTTTGGTGAGTGCTCGGTGTCCAGGTATAACTTTCATACAATAATGTTGGTTCAGTGTAACATTTCAGGACTATTTTTTTTGGTTCTGGTTATTGGTAAGACTTTGTTGCAAAGGTGGCAAGTGTGAAACAGAAATCAAGAAGAGTATAGGATTAGCAAAAACTACATTCAGCAGCCTGATACCGAAATCTAAACAATTAACTCACAAATTAAAACTGAGAATCATAAAATGCTGTATATATTCTTCACTACTGTATATGGTAGTTACATGGCCAATGAATAAGTAATTGGCAGAAAGAATTGAGACCCTCGAGATGTGGATTCATAGAAGAATGGGGCGCATCTCATGGAAAGAGAAGAAAACAAATAAGGAGGTCCTAGAAAACTTAGATATGAAAAAAGAACTAATGAGGGTGATCAAGGTTAGGCAGCTAAAATACTTTGGCCACATAAAAAGGACATAACACATTGCAGAAGACCATAATAGAAGGCAGAGTTGAAGCCAAACATGCAAGGGGAAGACAACGCTATAAGTGGGAAGATAACATCAAGAGATGGACAGGAAAGAGTCTGTCAGAGTGCACCACCAAGACAAGAGACAGAAGATGGAGATCCATTACAGCCAACCTTCGTTGCGGAGATGGCAGCTGATGATGTTGCATAAAGTGATTCTCATGTTATGGAATGGTGCTTTTGCTTGGTATATTCAATTCTTAATCTCAGGTTTACATTTTCCACATGAAGTAATCTCACTTAATCACTTCATTAATTTCTTCGGTTTACTCTTGTCGTGAAGCGAATGCTGGAAGCTGAAGTTTTTTTTTTTTTTTTTTTTTGCATTAGCATATATAAGTCTGAGATGTTTTAGTATTTCTGTAATTTTATCTGGCCATCAGCCATTGGACACGTCTAGTTCCCAGTTGGTCTCTTATGAGACGAAAAGAGAATATGATTACTGGTCCATAAAGTATGTCGCATGAGATGACAATATGATGTTTGTGCATGTAGCTGACACCGTCATCACGTCAAATAACTCGCTACAGAAGCTACCGTTGCAAGAGCATGTAAAAACATTGTGCTGGCTTCCTGGAAGGAGACTAGCTACACTGGTGGCTGTGGATGATGATGATGATGATAATGAGCCACCTCTTTACCTCCATCACGTCTTAAAACCATTTTTATCTAATGTTTTATTTGAGCACCTGTTCTCTTTATTACATTTCTTTAAATAGTTTGAGTCGTTTGACACAAATTAATTGTTTCACACTCATCGCTGCATTTGTTAAAAATGTGTTTAAATTTCTGTCTTTATCTTATTATTGAAAATGCTGTTCTGTTTGTCTAAAACAGCAATTAATTGTGTACAAATGTTAATGTTGGTTTGGTTTTAAGGACTATCTTCATCGCACACGGACTACTCTATCAGTGCTCCGATTTCCTCCCTTAGATCACACAAAGGGGATTTCAGCACAGTGCACGAACTCCGTACCACCGGCGAGATCCCAATGTGTATATAGGAATCCCATATTCTATAAATATTTTTTGTGGTGGGTAGGTTTCTAATTTTTATGAATTTTGCCAGGACAGCGGCCTGATAGGCCTACTCTTTACGATTTCCAATTGCCGTGGAATTTTTAACGTGCGCAACTTGTACATGGTACCTCCTCTTTTTTCGCCCTTATCCGAGAAGGCTAGGCATCCGATCTCACTACCCAGGAGACCGGGGAGGGGGGTGGGGAGAATTACATCTTTAGGGTCACTGGTTCTGATAACAAATTTCCATAAATGAAATTCCCTCAACTGGGAATCGAACCTCTAGAAGTCGAGGCGGACGCCATACGTCCTAGCCACTCCGACCCCGAAAGTTAATATTAACAAATGGTACTGACATTTTGGATTCAACATTAAAATGCAATATAGAGTTTAAACAAATTATCCACAGACACACACGCACACACAAGATTATAATAAAATAAAAAAGCACAATCTGTCATTTTAATTTAGTTCTGGATTTTTTTTCCTTACAACAGTATGGGAGTGGCAAAGGAGAAATCACAAATTTCAAAGAAGGCATCAGGCCCCAAACTTTGGAACCATTGTTCCATTACGTTATGTCAGGAAAAGTCAGAGTGTCTAGTTATATACTGTGTCACAAATAAGGAAGGTCTTTTAAAACGTAGACATAAAAAAATATAGTACACTAAAGATATTTTTCTTGCGAACTGACAGCCTCTGGCAAGAACCGAAATTAAAGTGAATATATCAGGGCACGTACTGGAAGACAAACCTCATAGAACGTATCGTTAGTTGCTTATAAATGTTGGTCGATACAACAAAAATGAGAATACACCAGTACATGTTATATCAATGCTGCTTATTTGAGACGGACACATTAATGCATGTCTTACAATATGCCTTGTAGAGATGGCTACTGTGTGTGTGTGTGTGAGTGTGTTTGTGTGTGTGTGTGTGTGTGTGTGTGTGTCGAAACAATGCTTCGAAACAGCGCTGAGTCCGAAAGATCCGAAACACAGCCTGATTCTTGTTTCGAAACAGTTTCAGTTCCGGTCTGCCTCGCTGTTTCGCTAAGAGGCACACTGTCTCACTGTCTTATCTTCGCACTTACAACTCTACCTTTGCAGTGAGAAGATAAAAGACTTTTCCTGAATTTTCAAAGATAGTATGGAATATCAAACATGTCATATTTTTCAGGGATGTGTTATGATGACTTGATTTTACAAGTGATATTATTTTTGCTGAGAAGTTATAGACACTGGAAATTGTGTCAGTCCTGCAGTTGTGAATGTTTTAGGCACTATGTTAAAGTTGAAAGTGTCCGTGTGTTCGTATAAATGTAATAGACACTTTATTAGTTCTGCTGATATCTGTGTACTCGGTGTGGATTTGAATCATTGTCTACCAAAACTAGCTTACTCTAGTTTGATATCATGTGTTATTATTACTGTTATTATTATTGTTGTTTTTTATTATTTTCACATATACTGCAGCTATCATCATATCTATGTTTTATTTCATCATAATGAAGACTTGTGTAAAAATAGTGAATTGTGGTCACACGAAAGGCTATAGATTTTCACACACGCCAGTCCAAGCAGACAGCACGCCAATAGCGCGCAAGAAAAACGGCGGAGATTGTCACACAGAGTTCATGTATACTGTCTAATGTCTATTGCTAGAGACTTCTCCAGCCACGGGATAAAGTGCCGTTGTGTCGAAACAGTGTGTCGATACAGTTTAAATCATTGTGCCGAATGTCTCGATACAGCGGAGTGTGTCGATTTGCCTATGTCTAATGCCTTGACAGAGAGAAAACAGTAGATAATTGCTTATGATTTATTTAGCAGAAAATCATGTTAATTCATTCCGTCGATTAAGCCCCCTGTAGGGTACACGCGTATAACAAATTAACGCCTTCCTCTCTCGTGCCATCGTCTCAGTAACTCCATGTCTATTTAAGTTTCCCTGGATTTCCGTTTCATTGGGGAACCCAGACTAAAGATCACCTTGTAATGCCATCAGCTGGTATAATCAATGCGTTTCCTATCGGCAGCCAGCGTGTTCTTCTCATCTCAACTGGCACTTGTCTGGTTCTTTCAATCAGTTCTACCTTGGTGGTCTTGTAATACAATTTCAGTTCTTCTATTCTAAGCAAACGCTCATTTATGAAGGTAACTGCTTAGCTGTCGTTTTTGTAGTTCTCTACATTACCCGCCCTAAAATTTAATTAGAAGTTTTTCATTATTGTGTTAGGCCTAGTTTCTTGTCAATTTACATTTATTTCCCAGTGCTGTCAAAGTTCCTCTTGTCTTCTTTATTCCGATTTTGCTATTATTATATGCTCCTCCAACTTTGTTTTATTATATCTATAGGTTAACATTATGCAGAAATCTAGTTCCAAGTGCAGTCAGGTTATCAGTTTGTTGCGTCCTTTCTGAGTCCTTAACAGGCATATGTAGTCACAGGTCTTACATCTGTTAAGAGATTACGCACCAACTATATGTTTTTAATATAGCTGGTAGATTTAATTTATCGCGCACGATAGCGCACAATTTTGGGGAGAGATATTTCGGGCGCGCTTGTTGCCAAACAAGGCAGATGACGTCGTAAGCTTGAAAGGAGAAAGCTGGCATCTCATTCAGACATTTTTTCGTCTGTAGATTCTAAACCCCAGGTGTTGGGTAGACCACAAGTGATGTTTAATTTAACACGGCCTTCTGATCGGAAGTAATTACCGTTTGTCATCACCGTAAGTGTTCTTCTTCTTCTAGTAGTATGGAAATATAATATATATTTTTATGCCGTGTTAAGTCAGGTTGGTATCTAGTCAATACAGTCAACTAGACTGTATCGAAATGGATCAACGCTGAAGTCAAGTCATTAAAAGCCAGCCTTTATTTTAAAGGAATTGTTGGTACAGAAACGTATCTACCAAGATATATTATTTAACCGCCGTCAATGCGAGTTACGGCTATAAGGAGAGGTTAGTCAAAGGACAGAACTTAAATATTTATATGCGCAAGGATGCCTTCACTACAAATGTTCGGAGGTTCCAGATTTTATTGTTGATGAGGCCATGTGAAAAGAATGAACGATTTATAATGTATTTTAAAGTATGGAACATAACCATTATTGATAACCTTGAAAGATCAACGGTTATCGAATTAACCTCATGATCACAATTGCCTGATCGTTCATGTACATTGTTGTATTAACTCCGATACCCAGCTATAAGTTGTTTAAAGGATTCTTCTGGGACTATCATAATTGGATTAATGAGAAAATACGTTACCTCTCATCATATTGATTTAGCTGTTATACGTCAATGCTGAATGTCTTGTCCCGTCAAGTGTCTTGTAAAAATAAATTATGTACCAATTTCGATCGATGAGTTCAACTACTACAGTCTTGGCACTTGTTAACGTGCCCCGGTTGGAATTCCTGTTGACTGTTTAACATCTCATTCTAATAAGAAATTCGCAATCAGCACGATCTAGTACTCAGCTATTACCACCACCTCAAAATGACTACCAGACAGTTGTAATTGAAATTTAATTGTTGTAATTATATAATTACTAGCAATAACCCGTCAACATTGACGGGTTATTAATTATAGTGTGTTGTTTCTGTTACATGTATTACAGACGGTACTATCACTACTGTGGTCATTTCATTGCAGGCGACCGTCATTAGATATTTTTAGTGAAAATTATATGGATGTATTAAATAAAGAAGACATAGAGTAACCTTACCTAAATGACATGTGGAGCAGTGATAATGATCTAATGGACCGTACATTGACTAAATAATTAACATTTCTTTTATGACAACATGTCTCGTAATTGTTCGTGCATCTTTTAAAATCTTGCCCTGGTCGAGTTAATGCCTCTGAGAAGCCATGGTTGACTCACTGCCTTTGAGAACAACGTTTGAAGTTTGACGAAACTCCAGTTCATGTACTGTTTATCAATCGTGTTGTTGGCTTCTTTCCATAATCAAATTGTTCATGCACACCTTCATTTGCGCACTTTTTCTATTTTCGGGAGAGTGCATATAAGGAGAAACAAAATAATTATTGTCTAACTTTTAGCCACAGTTGCACCCCTTTAGTTGTGGTTGAAAGTTAAAAGAAAAAGTGCGAAAATGACGGTGTGGAAAATGTTACTGATCGACCGACCGAAGTACTTACGGCGGGTATTATGGTATTGAATAATACATAAAGTGATCACACCTATAGCAAGGTGCGTTACTTTAAGTTCATCATAGCTGCGATGTCCGAATTTCCGCTGTTTAATACACAAATGTAACATGGGTCAGACACTAAAGATGGTGGATCAAAGACAAGACAATACACGTAGACAATCGCACGCTCAACATAGTTTTCGTCATTATCATTTTTGCACATCATAGAAAACAGTTCTTCCTAATTATTATTTAAAACCTGACATTTTATTTATTTTTATTACAAACGTGTTCAGAATTTTTTTTTTTAATGGGCATACTTAATGACACAAATAACGCGTACACAAACAAATTTCACTGCATCACCTTTTAAACTCACGCATGTATGTGACAGAGTGTGGTGGGTTTTGATGTTATTAAGTGTTGTTGCTATGTTTACTTAGTGTACTGAATGAGGTCAGCTGTGAAGGTCCCTGAGGATAACAGTTTATGTGAATTTACAGAGTACCTTGCTGCTACCACCCTACGACCTCAATCAGACTTATTCTTGACTAGTATGTCTGATAGCTACGTCTACTGTCTAGGGTAATGAAAATGTGGTGTGCTGGTAATTAAGTACACAAACACACACACAAACACTAATATTAATCTCTAGGATCAAGTCAATTAACACTGTGGTTAAAAGTTTGAGATTTACAATTTTTTAAAAATTTATTTTGTCCTGAACCTAGTTTTCTTCTGGTCAACTCAATATTAATCAATTTCAACAGAATTACATATAATTAAGTAAACACATGAAAGACCTGTACATATGCATAATTTAAATTTGCTAATATTGGTACTAAAACTAAAGTCTTTATTAACTAGTGCTTGATGTCGGGTCGGGGTATTTTCATCATACCCAGTCCTTTATTTAACAGTGTTCATTTGCTCTTTAACAAGATTGATGGTGGAAAAGTTTATTAGTTACACAATGGAGTTTATATTATTTAGTACTCGTTGATGAATCTCAGCAGGCCAGGTCTTTAACACTTATCTGGCCTGTGACGATTGAATAAAGTTGTTCCTTAGGCCCACTCCTAACATGCGCTGAGGTAGTATGGTAGGCATCTCATTTCATACAGTGTTGTACTCTTCAGAATATCTGGCACTAGCACAGTGCCAGACAAAGAAACTCACAATTCAAAATGAAAACACTTAGGTACGTTGAAATAGCACAAACTCAGCTGAGCTGCTGGCTGGACTATGGCGTCCGTATTCCTTATATTATTTGTATATAGTCAGTGGACGTCACACTTCACAGCATCAACGATCTGCTTCTATGGACAGTCTTAAACAAAATGGCAACGAGCCGTCCAATTTTCTAATAATCTTAACTGTGTTGACCAATCAGATAGGAAAGCCAAGCTTTTTAAATTCAAAATTTTACACTAAGGTCCAAATTTGGTCCAATGTGTAGTGTATATCTGTCGGTCGGTCTGTCCGAACTTGGCATTCCCCAAAAATGGACTTGGTTTTGGCCCAACACTAAAAAAACCCACAATATTCAGTTTGAGCTATCCCATAATTTCTACCCCGTGTCTACCCCTTCTCCTACAAAACACATGACCCTTTTCCTGCTTTTACTCAAGGACGCGTCAAAATGTAACCGCTAGTGACTGCAAAACGAACATCTGTCTGCTAGTCTGCCCCGAACAAATCAGTCTTTTGTCAATAACTTCCGAGTTAACTGTCCGTCCTTTTATTTGAAAGCATATTATTTATCAGGAAAAGATAAGCTCTTAAACTAGCTAACTTTTGTGATTCTAAACCTATTAATAAGGAATTCCATATTTTTTCCATGTTAGTCTTGAAATCTATAAGCTACCACTCGTTCACTTCTTTTTACCGCTATTTTCAAACTAATTACGAGAATCGTCCATATTACGCTGGGAATTACGTCATTCTCAATAAGAGCTAAGCCTGTTTTCGTGACCCAATTGACGAACATTTTTTAACTTTCGTCGTATTTCAAACAACTAACTACAAGTTCGCGCGTATGCTAGGCTTAGATTCAAAACCCGTTTGCAGACGGCATCATTTTTCTCTTCCCTCCTTTTCTTACCCCGTCTGAACGAATAGGCCTTTCGTGTCTCCATGTTATAAATAGTTTTTTTTTTCAATGACACTAGAAAACGATGGTACGGTCTACCAAAATCAACGCGCTTGTGGCGTGGGCGAAGAAGCAGCAGCGTATCATAACTATATTTTATCCCTACATTTTATTTTAACTTTTATATTTATAATGGATGATTTTATCGCTGTATCAATGTATTCCATCACACAGAGGATATTATGAAAATGGCGGAACAAGGCGCAGAAAAGCTGGAAGACATTTTGGAAAAGTCTGAGCGATATCACAATGCGCTAGCCGAACTGCCGGCCACAAAACGTAAACCGACAGAAGAGCCTTCTCTGAAAAATAATCTAGAACAGTCTTCCCATTATTCTCAACACCGTAACCACAGAGAAACTGGACCACAGAATTCCCCTCCGAAAAAAAATCTAAATTTTACAAAAACAAGTACTCCACACCAACAACAAATATTCTGATCAACCCAACCGTTCTACAGGGCAGCGCGGCCAGAAAGGACAGGGTAACAGGAGAAAGACTCCTACAGCAGAGACGTCTGATCAGAGCAAGCACACCGAGCCTAAACGCATCGGATGCTTGCAAACAATCTCGCAAAGAAGAATTAATGCCAGTGATTCTCTACCTGAGGGGTAGTGGTCCTCAACGCGAGGTACTGTTATTTTGAACGGGACTTCAACATATTGTTTGTTTGGTACAGGTTTGTCCTTTGATTGCATTGTATCAAGACACTTGGTCAAGCACGGTCAAGAAACAGAAGAAACCGTCAAACTTTGTGGAATTTTTAAAGGAGATGCACCCATGACGCTTCCCATCGCATTGGTGGTGATACACTCTGATTTTGTCAGTGGCGTGATCAAAGCGGCTGTTATAGATGACCCGAACTATCCAGTCATACTGGGCGGTAGATATGTATTTATTGGGAAAACGAAAGAGCCAATTGTGGCAGCAGTAACCACAAGAGGGCAAACCAAGAAGGAACGGGAGCCTGCGACAAATCTGTTACCTAAGGAACTTAAAGAGGCGCAACAAAAGGACCCTACTTTGGAGCCCTGCTTTAGGAAACTGCCCATGGCTAAGGACCCCAGACACAACGGGGACATTTTTTCTAAGGATAGTATACTTTATCGTAGAACGGGCAACCCTGAACAAGGGCATAACTAGCTCCTAGTACCGAAACAGTACAGAAGCCAAATCATAAAAATGGGGCACTCCCAACCGGGAACAACAAACTACGCATCGGATGGCAAGGGTCATTTACCGTCCCGAAAAAGATCTCGAGAACTAACTATCTGATCTCTATTAAAGGAAAGGAGAAGGTCTACCATGTAAATCTGTTAAAGAAATACTTGGAAAGACCGGCGCCGTCTTCCAAACATCTCCTGGTGGTCGCCATTGCTACCGAAGTTGACGAAGATGACTATAGTTGCAGGGAAGTTCCACTGCAAACCGACGGAATCTTTCAACGATGTCAAACTCGGCGACACTGTTTCAAACGTACACGGAATGCATTCCAGAGAAAGAAAGCGTTGGAGCAGACTTCATGAGTAGGAATGCTACAACGAAGGAGGAGGAAGATGAGAGTGAAGAAATCAGTCACCCTGAAGCTACTGATATAGGAAACTTATTTCCATAAAGTATACATGAAAGGGTTTCACATCTTCAAGCGGGGACGTCTGGGCCAGAGGATATTATGAAAATAGATTTCATATATCTACATTTTTCTTTTACCTTGCTTCTTTATTAGTTACGCACGGTGTGTGAACGTAAAACCCTACTACACTCAGATATCTGTCTCTTTCTTAATTTAGCACGCCTATTTTATTTTATTTTCTCTATTGTTTTAGGAAAGTTTACCAACAGACCTATTTGCTAACGCAGAACCCCTGGTTGTTCGATGTTTGTTGCCTTCTTATTTTTGCCATGCCTTATTTTTGCTTTCTCTACTGTCGTACAGGTAGACGGAACGCGTAGAGAGGGGACGCGGTGGTATATTTGTAGAAAACTGTGGTGTGGTGAGTACTGGGGCAACTAAAACAGTAGTTTTTGCCAGGAATAGTCTATGAGATATTATATATAAGGTCTCTAGAAATTGGCTCGTTAAGAAAGAATAAAGACCTATTCTAAAAAGGGACAAGAAGACAGGAATGCGAATGCTTTCCACTAGACAGTGTCTTCTAATTAATTATGGAAAGAGTTCTGTTTCCCCACGACCTTAGCTTCTGCCCTTAGATCCCGTAAAGAAAAAGCCACCAACCTCATCTGAGTAGAGAAAGGTTCCTATAGGTGAATATGTAACACCGACAGCACGAGTGATACATTAACAAACTAGATAATGATCAAATGATCGTTGGGTTTATTAATGAAATATCCACACATATAGGGTTAGTAATGGTTAGAACGTGATGATGGTGAAAGACGATTCACACAAAACACACAGATGAGATAATAAAATTGCAGTTAATTAAGTAATAGTTAATTAAGAATGAACTGGTGTAAAGTGAAATGATGATGTGATATGATACGTGTTACCAAAATGGTGAGTACTCTACACAGTCCATGTGTCTCTAAATGCTTCTCCTAGATATGAGGATTTACATGTATGCATAAAATGTCCCAAGTTGTTATACGTTATGTCGAGTGGGGTATCTCTAAGCTGAGGACGTTCTGATGAATACTGTTGTCGTACGAAAAACGCTGACGAGATATCTATGTATATTCCTTCACTGTTTGAGTATATCTCTGTAGTGTTGATCAACAGTTAATAGCTGTCATATGAACAAAAGGTCTGTTGTCTAATCTCCCGAGGGTACTGGCCAGACTGGATATTTTCACGAAATGTTAGTGATATGTAGAATCATAACCTTGCATATGTGGTCGTGATTCATAAAATATATATATAGTCCGCTTCATAGAATGCGCTTAAGAGGGTGTTGCCTTGCTATAAATATGCGATTCCTCTTTTGAGCTTTTTTGCTTGACTTCAGATAATAATGATCTTTCGAGTGATTTGATTTTATGATGACTCTGTATTGAACTTGTGATAACGAGGTATTGAACTTGTGATAACTCTGTATTGAACTTATGAGCAAGCAGTATATGGTGACGAAAATTGCTGCGTCCACCTTTTGACTTGTGGGGGAGACAATATTCCTTTTTAATTGAGGAATGAAAGATGTCCTATGGCGAATTCTGCTAGCCAAATGTCCGTTTTTGATAACTTATTTCTGGTTAGACGTTGCGTGTAGACTCAGACTTCTGATGAACTGAAGACACACAAAAGTCTTCGTAAGTTTTTCACATTTAACATCACTAGTTGACTTGCATTTAAACTACTGCTCATTATTCATCTCTCTCTCTCTGAGTTCAATTCTAATGATGTTAAATATCTTGTGCATGAGAGTGTGTGCGCATGGGAGACTGTGATGATGATAAAGGTGAAATATGAACTATTAATTACCTCCTATCATCCTATCATCTTCTAGGAAAACCTTCTGATTTTATTAATCAGTTATGCCATGAATTATTTGAAACTCTATCCATATGGGTTTCTGGATCCGACATCTAGCTCCGCCCATACCAACCAATCCTTAATAGCCGCTCTGGTCACTCATTCACAGGATCGCTCTTGTCCCCTGTCAGTCCAAACGTGGGTGTAGTTTGACCTCTGATAGTTTATTGTTCACCTACCCAAGGTGGGCGTCCAATGTGGTAAACCAACGCATGTCTGAACCGCGGCCGACCAAAGATAACACCATTACAGAATGAGACGTTTTCCCCTGGCCAATCTGGGCGTCCAATGTGGTGTAACAGAAATTACAGCATGCCCAGATGTTTGATTCGGATGACCAGATGTGTTTTTACCAGATTTATCACGATGCAATGTGGGCTTCAAACGATAATGTCGGGCATGGAGACTCAATCAAAGAACTTTTATTTCCCCCGATGAAAGAACAAATGTGGTTCTCTAGATACCGGTCGCGAGTAATCACAACGATGAAATAGCAAATGTGGGTCGCAAATATGGGATAAAAGAGCAAATGTCGGAGAAAATACAATATGAAAAATGTAGGAAAAGATGGAGCAAAAAGGCCTTTGCGCTCGTTTATCACAATAGCTCCTCCTCAATGTGATGTCAATCGTACTCAGGAGAGCTTAACTTTCTTGCTCGATATTCCTTAATCCTTTTCCTCATCTTCGTTTTTCTCTCCGGTTTCCACCCTTTCCTCTACTTGTCTGTGCTCTCCGTCCTGCCTCATAGGATGACGGCTTAAAAAATCCGCTCCTACGTTATGTTTTCCTTGGATATAGTCCACTTGGAACGTGTAAGGTTGTAGAACAAGCGACCACCTCATCAGTCTAGCATTCAAATTCTTTGAATTGGCGAGGAAGGTCAGAGGTTGGTGATCACGGTGGATTGTAAATTTCCTTCCGTACCGGTATGCTTGAAATTTTCGTATTCCCCAGACGAGGGACAAACATTCCTTTTCGATTGTGGAATAGTTTTGTTCTGCTCGGTTTAACTTCCGACTCGCATATCCGACCGGAAATAGATTTGGTGGGTTTCTGTCATCTGGCTGTAGTAATGTAGCCCCGATTCCAATGTTACTGGCATCTGTGCGCAAGATGAATTTTCTAGTTAAATCCGGGAGCCGTAAAATCGGTTTTGTGGTGAGTTTCTCTTTTAAGAGTGCATATGCATGTTCACATTCTGCTGACCATGTCACTTTATCTGGGTTTCCTTTCTTGGTTAGCGATGTAAGCGGCGCACAGAGGCTATTAAAATCCTTTATATGTCTCTGGTAGAATCCACAGAGGGATACAAATGACCGGACATCCCTTTTTGTGGACGGTTTCGGTGCATTTCTCAGCTTCTCAACGTTTTGAGTCTCGGGGAACATGGTCCCATTGGATATAGTATGTCCTAGGAACTCTAGCTGTTCACACCCAATTTGACATTTGGTTAGGCGGGCGGTTAATCCCGCTTTTCTGAGTCTGTTAAACAGCAAGGATAGCGCTGATATATGTTCTTCAAACGACTCAGTAGCTACTAGGATATCATCCATCAAATTTCTGATGGCGGGATGATTCAAAGGATCCAATAACTTTCGCATCATCCTTGTGAAGACACTAGGAACATTGTTCAGTCCAAATGGCATCACATTAAACTCGAAGTGTCCATCTGGAGTACTGAAGGCTAACAGGTTCCTCACCTCAGCTTTTACCGGTATTTGATAGTACCCTTTACTGAGGTCGATCTTTGAAAAATAGCGAGCCCTGCTCAGCTTAGTAAATAGCTGGTTCTGGTCCGGTAACGGTTCTGGCTGGAACTGTGTTAACGCATTCAGCTGTCGGTAGTCGATGCACAGGCGGTGTTCTTCACTGGGTTTGTGTAACAGCACCACTCCCGCACTGTAAGGGGACTCCGACTTCGAAATTATGCCTTCCTTAAGTAAGTAATCAATTTCTTGCTTTAATGCCGTCGCCTTGGCATACGGAATCGGATAGGTTCTCATTCGGGCGGGCGTGGGATCCGTGACTTCCATGTCAAACTCCATCAGGTTTGTCCGGCCCGGTTTGTCTGTCAGAGAGTCGGCGTGGTTTTCCATCAATCTCCTTACTTTTTCTTGCTGGGCTTCCGTTAAGGTGGAGCTTATTTTCACATCTAAATGTGATTCCTCCTGTATCACCGGGTACTCTACGGATGATAATGGCTCTTCTTCCATTTGCATAGCAATGGCCATAGTCATGAGGTGCGCTGGTTCGGCAGGGGCTCGCTCGTAAAACTTCTTAAGCAGATTTAAGTGATAAATTTTCTGCTTTCCGTTCACGGCGATTTTATAGTTGGTGCGAGAAATCTTTTCCACCACTTTGTAGGGTCCCCTCCAGCAAATCTGCAACTTATTACTGCTACTTGGCAGAAGAAGCAGCACTTTCTCTCCTACTGCTAGTTCTCGGTCCTTTGCATTGCGATTGTAATATTTGGCATGTTTCCGCCTAGCCTCCCGTACTTTCGCTGTGGCTAATTCCCAGCCAGTCTTCAGGCGTTGTTTCAAGTCTGTGACGTACTGGAAGGCTGATGTGACAGTGTCGTCTGCCTTGGCATCTGTCCATGTTCTTAGTAATGCTTCTAATGGACCTTTAATAGGTCTTCCGAAGAGTAATGTGGCCGGTGGAACTCCAGTTGACGCATGCGGTACTTCCCTATAAGCAAATAATGCAGCAGGAAGATACTGATCTCAAGTTTCTGGCTTCTCCTGTGCCAACTTCCGAAGAATAGAGGTGAGCGTCCCGTTAAACAGCTCTACTTGCCCATTACTTTGGGGGTGATAGGGCGAAGTATGGATACGCCTAGTCTTGAATATTCTAAGCACTTCCTCTGTCAACTTGCCTCTAAATTGTGACCCGTTGTCTGTGAGAATTTCATGCGGGAAGCCCAATCTAGTAAAGATATTCATTAAAGCGTCAGCTACATGCACTGAGTCGCATGCTGGCATGGCTATGGCTTCGCCCCACATGGATCAGGTGTCCACTAAAGTGAGGATATGGGAGTTCCTCTTCTTAGTTCTCAGCAGAGGTCCAATTATATCCACGACCACTCTTTCAAATGGGGTGCCCAAGATTGGCATCTCCCCAAGGGTCGCGGGTGCCGTCCAGTGTTTTGGTGCAACTTTCTGGCACTGAGGACAAGACTTGACGAAACGTTCAATGTCGCCGGTGATCCCTGGCCAATAATAGTGGCAGGCGATCCTTTGAGTCGTGGCGATCATTCCCATGTGTCCACTAAATGGGATAGAGTGGCCCATCTCAAGCACCTGGTTCCTATAGGTTGCAGGAACTACTAATTGGTTGTGTTCCTGTCCTTCGTTTCCAGCTCGGCGATACATCAATCCATTTTTCATAAAGAAGTCTCCCTTGGTAGGTGGGTTGTGTGTCCTAGGTAATTTTTTAAAACAAGGCGCCAGTGAGGAATCTTCCATTTGGGCCCTCTTCAATTCCTCGGGGAGGATATTGGTAGGAGGTTCCTGCTCTGCGTCTTTTCTTTGACTGTCCTCTAGTCTGTACGGCCGCCATGACTAGTGGTTGAGTAGGTTCTCCAAGAAACACATATCTACATCCCAAGATTAAAGAGTAGATTGGTTCTTCCATTATAGCTGCACGAATCTCTCCTGTCACGTAACGAGATTCCACTCTGATAAGTGCAATTGGCAGTGTCATGGGTGCAACAACATCCTTCGTCGGACCTTGGATGTCGACACTCTCGTCTGTTATCTGGTCAGGGGTGACAAGAGATGCCCTGACCACCGCATCGAAAGCAAGTCCTGTGTCATAAAGGCACTCCACAGATTGTCCGTTTACGAGGACTGATTCGATGACGGGAGGATGAGAAACGTTTCCGGTCCTCTGCTCCTTCTTGGGTGACGATTTTGTCTGCAGACAGGCAGCATGTTGGGGGGGGGGGGAAGGTCTGCGCTTGCACTCATTAGTGTTGTGATTGTTCAAGTGACAGTACTTGCATCATTTATCTCCCTGTCTCTGGTGTGGCGCAGCATTTTTCTTGTTTTGCTCTTTGTAGTTATCTTGTTTTGCGTGCTGTTTATGCAAGATGTGTGGTCCTTTGCTTTGTTGGTCTGGTTGGGAGAGAGCAGGTTGCTTTGGCGCTTGATCCGAAAACTTCTTTCTGGCTCCTTGAGACTCCATGAGACCATTTTGGAATCGCTCTGCCAGTGTAAGAATATTTTCTAACCGGTCAGCACCGTTTTCAGTGAGAAATCTACGCATTTCCACCGACATAGATTCTTTTAGTTGCTCTATCACAATCAGCTCTTTCAACCCGTCATAGTTCTCGGTAAAGTTTCCCAGTGTACACCACTTCACTAGGTAGTCTTCAATACGGGCTGCGAACTGTAAGAAAGTCTCTCCGGCCTCCTTCCTAGAACCTCGAAATTTTTTCCGGTAAGCCTTTGAATGAAGCTCGTACCTCACCAAGAGAGCTTTTTTCAATGCCTGATAGTCATCTTGCTCTCCGGCCGGAAGTTTATTAAAAACTTCGTAGGCGGCTCCTCTAAGTCCCTGGGAAAGTTTCAGGTTCCACTTCCGTTCTTCTTCAAGTCCAAACCCTATTGCAAAGCGTTCAAAGCGGTCTAAAAAGGCGTCCATGGTATCGTTCCTTTCTGAAAAAGGTTCCAGCGGAAAGTTCATGGCATTGGGTGGCGCAGGTTGTGAAGTAGGCACACCATCTGAGCGGGGTGAGTACCCTCCATCACAGTTGGAAGCCGCTGCACTTTTTGCCAGCTCTTTTTGATTGGACTGTCCCTGGATTTCCAGTTGCTTCATCTTAACTGCATGCTCTGTTGCGGCTTTCTCTTTACGCTCCGCTGCTTCTGCTGCTTCTATCCGCTCCTCTGCTTCTGCTGCGGCCTTCTCCATTGTAAGTTTCTGCATTTCCATCTCTCTTGCATGGAGTATATCAGTCTCCTCACTCACACATTTCATCAGGTCTTTTCCACTTAACCCGAATTCACGCCCTGCCTCCATTAAACTAGCTCTAATTTTTGCGGCATCTGCCATGATACGCAGTATGGGTTCGCGAAGGGAAAAATTGGCAGTGACCTCCAAACAAATTGTTTAGACTCGCACAAGTAATTATCTCTTTAAAACCAGCTAGGTTTAAATTAGTAATCAAGTTCAAATAGTTCTTTAAAAAGTCACTCACTCAGCATATTCTGAAAAATTATATAACAGATTATCTCGAAGTTTCTATGAAAAATTTACTAAATATTTATGATAAAATTTTCCCAGCAGTTACAGAAAAAGATTTAAAAAATCAGTACCCTACAGTATCCTTTGTTCTCAAAAAGTGCTTACTCTGTCCGTTTGATACTCAATTTAAAAAGTATCACTCGTGCTTTAGAGATATAAATTATTTCCCATATGAAATAGACAAATTATAGTAAGAGTCAGTCTAGAAGGTAATCCCTCAAAATGCCAACAAATTTTGCAATTATCGCACCTGTATAGCAGTGATGAAAATTGATTTATCACACTTCTAAGTCCGGGTTCACTAATCCCGGACGAGCCCCCAGTTGTCATGTGGTGAGTACTGGGGCAACTACAACAGTAGTTTTTGCCAGGAATAATCTATGAGATATTATATATAAGGTCTCTAGAAATTGGCTCGTTAAGAAAGAATAAAGACCTATTCGAGATAGGGACAAGAAGACAGGAATGCGAATGCTTTCCACTAGACAGTGTCTTCTAATTAATTATGGAAAGAGTTCTGTTTCCCCACGACCTTAGCTTCTGCCCTTAGAACCCGTAAAGAAAAAGCCCCCAACCTCATCTGAGTAAAGAAAGGTTCCCATAGGTGAATATGTAACACCGACAGCACGAGTGATACATTAACAAACTAGATAATGATTAAACGATCGTTGGGTTTATTAATGAAATATCCACACATATAGGGTTAGTAATGGTTAGAACGTGATGATGGTGAAAGACGATTCACACAAAACACACAGATGAGATAATAAAATTGCAGTTAATTAAGTAATAGTTAATTAAGAATGAACTGGTGTAAAGTGAAATGATGATGTGATATGATACGTGTTACCAAAATGGTGAGTACTCTACACAGTCCATGTGTCTCTAAATAATTCTCCTAGATATGAGGATTTACATGTATGCATAAAATGTCCCAAGTTGTTATACGTTATGTCGAGTGGGGTATCTCTAAGCTGAGGACGTTCTGATGAATACTGTTGTCGTACGGAGAACGCTGACGAGATATCTATGTATATTCCTTCACTCTTTGAGTATATCTCTGTAGTGTTGATCAACAGTTAATAGCTGTCATATGAACAAAAGGTCTGTTGTCTAATCTCCCGAGGGTACTGGCCAGACTGGATATTTTCACGAAATGTTAGTGATATGTAGACTCATAACCTTGCATATGTAGTCGTGATTCATAAAATATATATATAGTCCGCTTCATAGAATGCCCTTAAGAGGGTGTTGCCTTGCTATAAATATGCGATTCCTCTTTTGAGCTTTTTTGCTTGACTTCAGATAATAATGATCTTTCGAGTGATTTGATTTTATGATGACTCTGTATTGAACTTGTGATAACGAGGTATTGAACTTGTGATAACTCTGTATTAAACTTGTGAGCAAGCAGTATATGGTGACGAAAATTGCTGCGTCCACCTTTTGACTTGTGGGTGAGACAATATTCCTTTTTAATTGAGGAATGAAAGATGTCCTATGGCGAATTCTGCTAGCCAAATGTCCGTTTTTGATAACTTATTTCTGGTTAGACGTCAGACACGTTGCGTGTAGACTCAGACTTCTGATGAACTGAAGACACACAAAAGTCTTCGTAAGTTTTTCACATTTAACATCACTAGTTGACTTGCATTTAAACTACTGCTCATTATTCATCTCTCTCTCTCTGAGTTCAATTCTAATGATGTTAAATATCTTGTGCATGAGAGTGTGTGCGCATGGGAGACTGTGATGATGATAAAGGTGAAATATGAACTATTAATTACCTCCTATCATCCTATCATCTTCTAGGAAAACCTTCTGATTTTATTAATCAGTTATGCCATGAATTATTTGAAACTCTATCCTTCGTACATTTTAGCTGTGAGGTTAAAATAAACAAAAATTAAGAAAATGTATTAATAATCTGTATAAGATCTACTAACCTTCTTTTTCCCTTCGCAAAATCCTTTAAGAACACAATTCATCACAGAACTTAATTATATCCACTCTGAATAAACACGTGTATTAGGCTATGCGTTCTTGGGATTAATCTCTTCCTCACAAGGTAAAAAACTGGACTCCTTCCTAGAACAAGCTACGCAGTAGATTATATTTCTGCCAGTCCAATATGGGTTTCTGGATCCGACATCTAGCTCCGCCCATACCAACCAATCCTTAATAGCCCCTCTGGTCACTCATTCACAGAATCGCTCTTGTCCCCTGTCAGTCCAAACGTGGGTGTAGTTTGACCTCTGATTGTTTATTGTTCACCTGGCCAAGGTGGGCGTCCAATGTGGTAAACCAACGCTTGTCTGAACCGCGGCCGACCAAAGATAACACCATTACAGCATGAGACGTTTTCCCCTGGCCAATCTGGGCGTCCAATGTGGTGTCACAGAAATTACAGCATGCCCAGATGTTTGATTCGGATGACCAGATGTGTTTACCATATTTATCACGATGCAATGTGGGCTTCAAACGATAATGTCGGGCATGGAGACTCAATCAAAGGACTTTTATTTCCCCCGATGAAAGAACAAATGTGGTTCTCTAGATACCGGTCGCGAGTAATCACAACGATGAAATAGCAAATGTGGGTCGCAAATATGGCATGAAAGAGCAAATGTCGGAGAAAATACAATATGAAAAATGTAGGAAAAGATGGAGCAAAAAGGCCTTTGAGCTCGTTTATCACAAAAACGAGGGCGACTATTTCATAAAGTCGTCCCTGTTTATTAGTGTACGTTCTCTGGGTGAGATAAGCTAATGTAGTCAGACGTAGTTTTCGGTAGACATTGTTCAGGGGGACTTAATCTGAAAGAAAAGGGAGATAATTTACAATTTACTCCCCCTGAATTCATTCGTTCGTGAAACGTAATTAAGCTACAGAACGACGAAGATCTAAGACCGTGCGCTCGTTGCCAGAGTCCAGCAGGCGGCGAAAAGGTGGCAAATTTGCCTTTCATTCAGAATCTGAAACACAGAAATCTCCAAAAGTGTTAGGTGTAACACTGGTAAGCGACTTTTCTACCATTTTAATATATAAAGTCAAGCTTTCAAACTCAATTTATTCAGTACTCACAGATTTTTCAGACATCTAGCTGCAATTTCTAAATCCATTTTACTATTTGGAGTTACTAAGTTTTCGTTGGAGTTGTTTAATTTCTGTGTTTGTGGTAAATACTATACTAGCAGTTTGAGTGACTAATTGTTAAGTCCGTATTTTATTTCACTAAGATCTTTCTGTGTAGAGTGATTTAATGGCTAAGTCCATCATTTTATTTCACTAGGATTTTTTTCTTTTTGTGCTAATTGACTAGCGAACTGAATATAATCTATAGCTAAATTGTTCCGGCTGTAGCGTTAATCTAACTAACTGATTTATCTAGTAAAAGATATTTAATCGACTTGTAAAATCACTGCTCATTATGAGTATTGACGAAATATATATTTATTTCTAATTCATGATGATTAATTTTTTAAATGACTAGAATTTATTTTACGGGAGTTTTTAAACGATTGTGGCAGTGCCACCCAGTGTAAAAAAAGGTAAAGAAACCCGTTACACGCCCATTGAGGCATATTGAGAATATGGTGTTAGGCCCACATTATCTTGTCCGTCGGCACACTAGGGGTGATGTGGTCGGCATCACGCCGGCCGCCTTAACCTTCCCAGAGTTGCTCTGGTACCCATCTGAGGCTGGGTCGACCCAGGGGCCGTTTGTGGCCTAAAAAATTCCCACCTCATCTGGGGATCGAACCATAGACCACTGCGCTAGGAAGCCAGGGGCCCAGTGTTGCAGTATTATGTTTATAACTTTATTCTGTGGCAACTTTCTTTTCCTGTATTTTAATTCTTGTCTAAATAAGAGTTGATTACTGGCTTAGAGCTCGCCAGAGGTGTTAATTGCTTAGACCCTATCTGTGTCTTAAGCTCGTTCTGTTCCTCTTACAGGTGTTATGCGTGGAGAGCATAAGTGGTGGTGATATGTGAACAATGACAATGACATCTACGTTATCCAAACATCAATAAATCACCAACAGCCTGGTCCGAAAAAATGAATTTTATTTAACAGCAAGTTGGTCAACAGTGACAACCAATGTACAAAAATTAGGCCCTTAGTATATCATATACATCCTGGCTAAGTTTCTTTTCGTGCAGAAATACAAAATCCAAGATGTTTATTAAAATTCTTCTCCAACCACAACTTTTCCTTTATTCTGGATAATCATATCTTTGCATTTTTCTTCTTTCTGAAGTTTAGCCATTTGGTATATTTTCAGTTTAAAATCCTCCATTTTTCTATTTCTCTTGTGTTATTATGTGTTTTCATTCTTGCACAAAAAAGTATGCTGAAATAGAAAACGACAGGAGATCTTTTTACTTAATTGTGCAGGCAACAGAATAAACTTTTCATGTGCATAAATTCCTATATATGAATCTTGGTCACAAAATTGTTGAGAACTTCAACTAAAGAGTCGGACTGTTTGTACACGTCCTTCTACGTGGATCATTTCTCCAAGACTGCAGGTTCTAATCATTTCTTGCCGACAATTCGTAGTGGCTTGAGCTGGCTACGTTATCATTGGTTGGGAGCTCATTCTATTTGATAATTCATTGGTCAGACATCATGTTCTCAAGGCGTGATGTGGCTGTCCTTACTTGCATCACTGCATTTCTATAACAACCGCCGCGTAAATTAGCGTGCATTGTGTCAAAAACTGACCTCTTCGATTTTCTACTACTCTCTACCCTACCCTAGTGTCTTGGGTTATTCTTTTTATTGTAGTTAAGAATCTTGCTTGTTTATATAGCGAATGGTAGTTCTATATTTATTATTACCGGCCTCCAGAACGAATAAATGCTGATTGTGGTAGGTCATACGGCCACACGATCATATAAGCTCTAGGCTTGTAGTTTCAATTAAAGTTAAATAACCGAAGTGGATAGATAATATCATATTTTTCGCGGGTTAGAATAGGATTGAGAATATTATGTTCGTTAATTATTTTGTATTTTTTTCTTCCTATACACAGTACTGGGGCAAACCCAAAACCTATGAGCGGTCTAAGCCTACGGCTTCCATATAAATCTGAGAATAACCATACCAAAGAACATTTTTTTACCTAGCATATGGGTCTTCAAGGTGAACCTGTCTGGCTTCGTGTTTACGCCCGGAAAGAGACAGAGTACCAACCCAAAGAACATTAAGAGACACTTTGTAACTGGGCTTATAGATTTAGATTTCTTTTTTTCCAAATTTCATTTTCATTCAGCCCGTTGTGGCGAAATAACCAACATTAACATTTCCTGACGTTTGACCATTCGTGGTGTGACAAGGAAATTTTATACTGAGAGAAGTTACCGACCTGACATTCCTATGTACTGGAAATCTCAAGCTACTGACACTGTGAGCACTGTTAACTTTCTTACCTGGATTAATTAATGTGACATAAACAGAAATTCTAAATAAAAGTAACAAAGTGAATGTTCCCCGAGAAGTGAATTTAATCTGTCTTTGAGGAGCTGGGGTTTTCTTTGCCAAAATAACACTGGATTTGCTGTGTGAGTGTGTCCTAAAGATTGTTCCAGAGGTTGCAAATCAAGTATTAGGTAAGAACGAATGAACGTGGCCACGGTTGTAAGGAAAGAAAAAAAAGCAGGAATGAGTAACTCTTTTATTGTATAATCCAAGTACTCACTTTGTATATTTCTTACTGTATTTTTGCTAATACTGTTCATTTTCAGAAATAGAATAACGTAAATACTCTGTTCTTTACAGTATAGTCAAATTCTATACCATAGTGCTAATCTTTTGACCTTTTGGGGGTTAATTCACTTATCTTTTGTGGGATCTTGTCTCAACAGGTGGGGATAGTACTTATGGGTCTATTTCTTTATTAATTCTGTACCCCTATGATTTTTTATATTCGATATATGATAATATAAATATGTTGTGAAGTTTCTTTATGGTAAATAAAATTTACATAAACTGTAATTTCTGTATTGGTCAGTTCGTCCCAACATCCACATTCCATTAGTATAGTTTGTGCGTCTAATTGTCGTCACTTATCTGTGTGTGTATGTGAGTGGTGGATATATATTAATATATAGAAAGGGAACAGTCGGAACAACAATATTTTTTAGTCGTAACCGATAGGCTGGGCTAGAGTAGTTTCTCAAATGCAGGGACAGACTTTACCTTTTGACCAACTCACTAGTGAAATCTATCAGTTTATCTTATCTCGCACTGAGTCATCACCTTTGTCAGTTCTATTCAGAAGGGGCCTAACATTGTTCTTAATCACCTTTCGGTAATCTACGACAGTGAATTGTGTTTATTGATGGTGCATTAGAGTTGCGATGAACGTTGACGTGTTGTCTGAATAAGGACACATGATAACATCACAAATATGATGTAAACACAGATTAAACGCTCAATTAAAGGCAGTTAAAGAGAGTAAAAAAAAAAAAAAACAACAGCAATAAAAACCGCAACAACAGATACGTTACAGACTTCCATGTACATGTGACCATAGAATAGAAAGAGTGAAATCTAAATTATTATTTGTTCAAAGATTGAAATGTAACTTTTTATTTGTTCAAAGATTGAAGTGGTATGAGAAGGTCGCCAATGAGGAACTGATGGAAAGAACTATACAAATACAAGTGGAACAAAGGACGAGGAGACGTCACTGGCGTCTGGTGGAACACATGGTGAGGAGACCAGATACTAGGTAGCCAATGTTCTGGAATCTGCAAGGTAAAAGATTGTTACGGATGGAAATGGACAACCCTATCGTTTCTCTTTAATAGCACCTCGGGCCCTCACTATTTGGACTCAAGAAACATTAAACACGTTGGATTTCCATCGCGCGCTAATTAAGTATGTAAGTCAAACACGTGGAAGCCAAGCGTCTCTGTTGCCAGTGTCCGATTCGTAGTATAGCCACGCCTCCTGTCTTTGTTTTCACGCTCTAAGAACTCAGATATGAAGATACTTAAACTGTCTTCCTTTTAAAAGGAGTTACCTGCTGTCAGGATTACGTCAGCACGTCAACTGAAACACGGGAAGGGCGGGGCATATGAGGTTTTGTAGTCTTGGAGACAGTCAATGGATCGTTCATGACAATGTAGGGGCGTTAACGCTGAAGCGACCACATTCCCTTTGATGTTCTCTCAGGAAACGCAATTCTGCTTACATAGAGAAAGAGCAAACGGCAAACGCCTGGAAGCGAAATGGTCTACGGGTGGTGTTGGCGCGATTTCGGACCTTCATTTAAAAAATCGACGAGCAAACTTCCCAAAATCGAACAGAGGTGCTAAAACTCTGAACAGGAGATGAAAGAATAGACATTTTAAATATATAGTCTGCAACAATTAATTCGTGGTCAGTTTGCAAAATCAGAGTTCTGGAATGGTCTAGCGCGTAGTTTCGGAGTCCAAACTTATCAGACTTCCTACAGAAATTCGTGGAGAGTTTAAATTCTAGGCTCTTGTGTTTTTGCGGTAAAAATATAGTCATTAGCATCTAAGTGATTTAATCGGTTGATGTTTAATTTTTTTTCACTGGGATCTGTGTGTATTGAAAACGTATTAAATAAACATCTAGGAAAATTCTCCAGATAGAACGTAAAATTTATTACCCGTTTGTTTCCCCAGTGAGAGATGCTTAAAATAATTTATAAGCCGCTAGGCGATCGATATTCGATTAATACAGTTTAGTGCTATATATATGTGTGTGTATTTTTTCAAACGACTAGACACTTGCGTGGAGTTTCTTTAAATAGATATAATTAAATACCGGAGTGGTTATATAGTCTTTTCCTGGAAAAAATTTACGCGCATCAGAATATTATTCGTATTTTTTATTACATGTTTTCTATATTTTCTATATAGGCTGAACAATACTTTTGCGTCCTAGCATTTTATAAAGTCCCACGGGCTTTGGTTCTTACACCATCCAGTGATTTACAAACAATAAATAAATAAAAAGCTTCGTGTTGTGACCCCTATGCGGTCCACCTCTCCATTTCATGAGAGCAATCCAACTAAGAACTTTAAATAATAATCAAATTCGTTTTTTTATATGTATTAACTGGAGAAGAACAATTGCCGGAAGTGATACTATAATTATTACTGTTCTGCTGTGGAAGAATTTATAGCATTTATTTGTTATTGACAGTAACGTTTTTTTTCTACTGGATTTACCCCCGAAAGGAAAAACTCACTGATCAGCCTTTGCCATCACTCTGTGTTCATCACGCTATAGAAGTCTCTTAATCATCAGTGACGAGATCCTCGGGATCCATCTATTCATATATCTACATCAGTTAACCTCCCGAGAACAGTGCCATCCCATAGAACTTTTTTTCGGTAAACAGCAAAAGACACTAAGGCTTCGATTTCAGCGACTACAGGAAAATAGCTGAACGCAAAACCCGCTAGTCTGGGGCTGGAAAAGGAAGAATCAGACTCAGAGTATTTTGAGTACTTGTTAGATGTTTTTTTTTTGTTATTTCATGGAATGCCGGATTCAACGATCGGTAAGCGAGAAAGGGTGGTGGCCACTGTGGGCGTGTATTGAATGAATGAACAATTTGATAACATTTTTAATTACTGTTTTTTTTTTCTTGGTAAATATCAATATACTTGATTCCTTGTATTTTTTCTCTAAGTGGGGTTGTAGACATTTTCTTATTCCCCCCCTCCCCCCCCCCCCCCCCCCCTTAATCTGCTTAGTCAAAAGATAACATTGAGAATAAGAGGAATCTGTTCCTATACTCCATACTGAGTACTGTATACCCCTATCAGAATAAAATCATCTATCTTTGGGTTAATTATCTCTCCTTGATAGCACTTGTCTTTGGACTATGGTTTTGCCTATACAAGAGGGAAGGGCATATTGGGATACTATTCTTCTTTACCCCCCCCCCCCCCCCCCCTTCCTGTTTTTTTTCTGTAACTATGATTACACTGACAAACAACATTTTTCTTTCTTATATAAGAATAAGTGTTCTTAGGTCAGTTTCTTGCGCTGATTTCAAATTTGAAATCCGTTTATCTCTATCACATCGGGTTCTTAAGATATTTGTGAATAAAGATATTTTTGGGAAACCGTTATTTGCTCCGTTTCATTTTTACTATATAACTTATTAAAAATTAATAAAATGCAAAAGAATTCTACTTTTTATACTGCTAAAAGATGCATGACATATGTTACGCTATTTTTCAAATAGTTACTGTATTTTGAAATAATTCTGAGCGAAATAAGGCTTTTAGAAGTTGTAGAAATTTAGCTGATCTGTTCTGTTACGTGTGCGGATATTTTACCGATCGTGTTCACCAGAAAAACTTTACACCATTGCTAAAGAAAGCATATGAACTTTATTTCGATTCGAAAGTGTGCCAGTAATATGACGTGAACCGAGAAATCACGCTACTGATTGTTACTTCTGCTTGACAAATATCCATGGTTTCACTTTTAAAACTAGAAAGTCTGTGGTTTATCCAAATATTGAATCGGTTTCAAAACCAGTGTTTCATGATCCAATCATGTGTGTGACGGGTCGGTGGTGGTGGTGTTGCGTGTTGAGATCCCTTTGTTATTCTATTATTTATTCAATAGTAGAGTCACTCTCTAGACGTAGTAATGTTGGTTATAAGTGGTTAGCTCTGGCCATCAGAACATCCCTTCGACGTTCTGATTTGCATATCATAGGTTATTTGATTTCCCTTGTGGGAGAGTTATCGTGCTGACAAAGGTAAACACCAACAGCTGTAAAACCGAACCCGAAACGTAAATAAAGGATCAAGCCTTCTGCTCTGAGTCCACATGTATTGAGGTTCATACAAGACGATCATCGACATTACAAAACTTCATGTACAGTTCAGCATAACAATGAATTCCAAATAATATCAGTAAGTATCCGTCCGTGTCAAAACAATATGTCAAATGAACATCGTGGCTATATACGTGCGCTGTTGTATTCAACAGCCAGAAATGAGCGCAAGAGTTCTTGACAGCTACAATTTTGAATCATAAGACGATTCTCCTTCCATCATTTAACTTAGTTTAATTAATCTCATACTTAGATTAATATCCGAACTGACCCTGAGTTCTACATTGCTTCATATATACATATAGGCTATATACTAAGCCTTTTCCTTGGAAGGAATACACGACACGACTTTCTTGCTTGACGGATAGCGTAACAAGGGCCATGTAACCAAGTCACCCAGCGTGACCTTCCCAACGCGAAATGCGTCATAATCTCAGCATATATTTCGCGTTCACTATACCGTAAAATATCGACATATTCTATAAATGTTAATGACCCCTAAACGTTGCGCACGGGTAAACCCCAGCAGACGCCGTCATTTAAAATAACACCGTAACAGATTTCCTGTCAGACGGGGGAAAAAAAATCTATTAGATAGATTTTTTTTTGAACAATATTAATCAATTATCAAAAATTTAACAAAACCCGACGTATGGCCTACGATGTTCTATCTAGAACAGTGTCGCGGTCATGTCAGTAATATCTTATAATAAAATCAACGTCATATAATACATATAACTTATATTAACTAAAGAAATGTCACTGTCACTAATTAATTAACTAATTAATTTGATGTATGTATTGAATAACTAATAATGTGAGGTGTTATTAAAATTATTCTAACTAATTAAAATTAAAATAATTAAACATAATATGTAAGTATGGTATTAACTAATTAATATCTAATTGAAGAAAATGAGAAATAGTATAAGAGAGAAAAAGAAATAAAAATTGAGAAGTACGGACAATTAAAACCAAATATTAAAGTATACATTAAATTAGAATGCGTGTGAAGATGAAGTGTAAGGATAGATACCTAAGTAAATTAACGCAATCAGAAGAAAAGAACAGAAAAAATTCATACATTTTAACTATACATGTGAAATGTCATAATATAATATCTACTACCTTATTAATTACACTATTTAAAAGGTTTAATTGGTGTGATATTATTTTGTTTCATCTTTTCTTAGTATATTTTATTTTTTTATTTCATCACACTTTAACTTTATTTTATTATATATTAATTTAATAACTAGAAAATTTAACAATATCGGACCTGAAGATCCTATCGTTGTTACATCCTGTTGACTTGTATTAAAGTTCATTAAGACACAAGGTTCATATTATCAAATTATGATATGATTATCCATTCATCGTTAGTTCCTTTATCAAACTTTGAACGTAATTTGAATAAGTCATCACTGTATATGTCACGTGTACATCAGAGATTGTTCCTTTTTAACAGTTTTCAATCGAAATGAGTGATACGCAAAGTGGAAGTGAAGTCCAAATTTTCAAACGATCCGTAAAACTTGATATTTTGATCACAATAGTTTATTTCGAAATGTCCTTATTTAAGTAGGAAGTCCAACTGAAGTGTTGTATATTCTGACGTGGCATTAATAACGTTCATTGTAAATGTAATGTTTGATTAGTCAGAAAATTGTCTTGAAATAGTAATATTCATTCAGAATCCGTAGGATGTCTGGACAACGTATCGGCTATGACGTTTTCAGTTCCTGGTATCGACTGTATCTCGAACTCATAGGGTTGCAACGCAATAGCAAATCGTGCAAGCTTTGGACTTTTATGTTTTGAACGACGTAATGCTGCCACAGATTTCTGATCCGTCTGGATCAGAAATGGAGATCCCAGCAAAAATTTCTCTAGCTTGGTAATTGCCCAGATAACGGCGAGCAGTTCTCTGTCTACAGTCGAATATTTAGTCTCCGGAGGTTTCAGCTTGCGTGAGATGTAAAGTACAGGGTGGAGGACATCATCATGATATTGGAGTAGACAAGCCCCGAGTCCGTAATTACTCGCATCTGTACGTAGAACAAACTTTTTAGAGGCATCTGATAGTCTTAAAACAGGTGGGCATGAAAAAATGTTCATGATAGTGCGAAAAGTTTTGTCACATTCGTCTGTCCATTTTATCCTTGACGGCATGTTCTTCTTTAATAACGATGACAAGACAGCCGTGATGGATGATAAGTGAGGTACAAATCTGCTATAGTATTGGATTAACCCTAATAGACTTCTAACCTGTTTCTTCGTTTGAGGAACAGATAAATTTAATATTTTAGAAACCGTACTGGGAATTGTTTGGATACGTCCTGATTCAATAATGTGTCCCAGGAATGTTATCTCATTACACGCTATTTGAATTTTAGTTGGTTTAGCGGTTAAATGGTTATCCCGCAATATGTTCAAAACTGATTTAAGACCCAAAAAATGTTCCTCAAATGATGAACTAAACAAACATATGTCGTCAATATAGGTAATTATATCTGATCTACCTGCTAAAATTTTTCGCATCATGCGAATAAAGGTAGCTGGAGCATTCATTAGCCCAAAAGGCATCACGTTCCACTGGTAAAGACCTTGTGGAGTTGAGAATGCTGCGTAGTATTTGGCTCTTTCGGTTAGTGGAATCTGCCAATAACCTTTGGTTAAGTCAATTTTAGTGAAAAGTGTAGCATTGGATAGACGAGGAAGTAAATCGTCAAGGATAGGATGTGGTTCGCTATCAGGTACTGTCTGCGCATTAAGTTTCCTATAGTCAACACATAAACGTATGTTGTTGTCCTTTTTCCGGACAATGACTAAAGGAGAAGAAAATGGAGATGTACTAGTCTCAATAATACCTAATGATATCATCTGTTCGAGTTCCTGAGATGTCTTACTCAGAAAATGTAGAGGTACAGAATACGGATGAACACGAATTGGTGTATCATCGTTAAGGATAATATCGTGACTAATCACATCTGGGAAAGATTGTAGAAGATCAGCAATGCGTTGATGCTGTTGCGGTGTAACCGTAGAAGAAATGGTCACATCACGCCACGATTCAGTAGATTGGACAATAAGTACAGGTAAAGGCATCTGCACTTCAGGAAAAGAAGATTCTTCCTCTTGTATAACAGATAGATTAGAATAATGACAAGTAGATACCGTATTGTCATCTAGTTCATGAAAAATTGACTGTAAGTGTATAGGACGTGTATGAAATTGCTTGAGCATATTAATATGGAATATCTTTCTGTGTCCCTTGATATCTAAGACGTAATCAACGTCTGAAATTTTATCAGTAACCTTATAAGGACCAGTCCATGAGATCAATAACTTATTGTTATTGTGAGGGAGTAATACATAAGCCTCATCGCCTGGGAATAATTGGCGTAATCGTCTAGATCGATTTTGTATAGATCGAGCCTTAGCTTTTGCAGCCTCAGAAGAAGCTGTTGCCAATTGGCAAGACTCAATAATATTATTCCGAAGATTAATCACATACTCATAAGATGACTGAGTGTCCTGAGTCATCTCTGCATCAATTAATAAATCTTTTATCAGTCCCATAGGACCTCTCGGAGGGGCACCAAAAACTAACTCAAAGGGAGAGAAGCCAGTTTGTTCATGTGGCACCTCTCGGTAAGCAAACATGACAGCTGGGAGTGCTCTGTCCCAGTCCTGAGGGTGTTTAACAGTAACCTTATGTAAAAGTTGCTTAAGCGTACGGTTAAATCTTTCAACTGCACCGTTACTCATGGGATGATAAATGCTACTCAGATTCCTATCAATGTTCCAGGTTTTCATTACTTCCTTCATGGTATCGGATATAAATTGCGACCCATGGTCAGATAATAATTTTCTAGGAAACCCTATTCTAGAAAAAATTAGATGTAGTGCATCAGCTACATCTGTGGTAGTGGTTGTCTTCAATGGAATGGCTTCTGGCCATCGTGTGCATAAATCAATGCACGTGAGAACAAATCTATGTCCTCTCGCAGATGGTAGAAGTGGACCAATTATATCTATGGCCATCTTGTCAAAAGGTCGTACTGAGATATCGCAGGCCTGAATAGGCGCCGTGTGAAAAGCTCCACGTGCTTTCACTTCCTGGCACGTAGTACAAGAACGTACATACTGCGAGATATCTCGTGACACTCCTGCCCAAAAGAATGAAGACAATACTCGAGATCGTGTTCGAGTATATCCCATATGTCCTGCACACTGCGAATCATGCGCGTGTTGAAGAATGTACCGTCTAAAAGCAGCCGGTACCATCACTTGTTGTTTTACCTGTGATTTATCACTAAAACATCTAATCAGTATATAATTTTTCATAATAAACCAATGTTTGTTTTTATTACCTGTAGATCAACCTTATTAACTAGGTTAAAAAATTTATTTAAAGATTTGTCATTTTTTTGTTTGTTTGCAAATGATTCTCTGTCAATATGTGAATTGACTTCAATATCCTCCTGTTTCTCTGCATCCATCTTATTATCATTGACACTCTGAATGAGCATAGTCTGAGCTCTAGTTGTCACGGCGTTTCCAGTGCATAGATTGTATCTCTCCCATTCAAGTATATCTTTTGGTGAACAATCCTTGCTGCCGTGTATGCGACCCACCATAAGGTCAGCAATCGGCTTTTTCAGCATGCATACCTTCACGTTACCTGTGAAAAAAGGTGTGTTAACATGGATAATAGCTGTGGGGTAAAACTCAATAGTTCCCCCAAAAGTCATGCAACGGACATATTCCCCCGTTGCACAACTAGGATGTACCAGCGACTGTCGCACTCCAATGGTTGTGGACCCCGAATCTCTCAATACAGAAACTATAGAAACCTTGACTATCCCTCTGTTAAAAATCAGAGAGCCTGTTCCATCATTGGCTGCAAGACCTACTTCTGGTGTAATGTGTCCGCAGTTTAGCACTGTCTCCTTTGCCTTCTGAAAAATAAGATTGCATTGTGGGCAACTATTCGCCACGTTATAATTTATAGCAAAGCATGCAGCAGAAGAATGCATTGTATTATCGTTAGGTGGAACCTGAACCTTAGGAGTGATATCATTTGTAACTGCTGCCCCGGCATTATGGTTATAATGTGACGATCCACGAGAATGAGAACGATTACGAGAATAATTAGTTGAATTATCCCGTTGTCGTCTATTGTAGTTGTTATCTCGATGTCTCGAGTTATAATTATCGCTCTTCTTCCAATTGTTACCATTATCATATTGATATGACCGATTATAACTCGAGTTACGTGGATTACTGTTGTATCTTGTCTGAGGTGAATAATTTCTGTTTTGTTGTCTTCCTCTATTAAAGTTATTGTTAAAGTTATTCTGTCCCTTATGAAAATTAATGTCATAGTTTCCTTTGAACCTACCTCTGTCCACACTGTGTGTTCTAGGTTTATTATTATTATTATACGCCATATTGGAGGCTACAGGAGGAGGTTCTTTTATCAACGAGCTAGAAATATTAGCATTCGGATGAGCGTTGCAGTAATTTAAAGAAATTTTTTTCTAACTCATCAATAGTTTCTGGTTTTCTTTCTTGCAGATAAGCAAAGAATGGTGAGCTGACAGAAGATAATACTTTATCCCTCAATAACAAATCGACTAACTTGTCGTAAGATTTGTTGACACCTGCCAGTTCAACCCATCTGTTAAAAGTATTGCGTATGTTAGCAATAAATCCTGTAAAATCTTTATTATTATCTGGTGACAAACGTTTGAAACGTAATCTACATGCCTCTTCGTTCAAGTGGAAACGACGTAATAACAAAGTCTTAATGGCCTCATAATCTGTGGATAATGTAGGATCAATATTTTGTGCTGCACTTGCAGGTTCGCCATCAAGAAATTCCTTAAGTTTAAGTGCCCATGCAGTTTTGTCAAGGTTATTGACCCTGCATATATCCTCAAAGCGTGCTAGCCATGATGAAAGGTCGTCCACGTTTAATCTGAATGGTGGTAGTTTAAAGTAATAATTGCTCTTAAGTCGGTTTGAAGAAGATCCAGATTGAGCATTATCATTTTGGCTTGCTGCAGCACCCTGAGAATTAAGTTTTGCTGTTTCCAATTTAAGCCGTTGCAATTCCATTTCTTGCTGCAATATGATTTCCTGTCTTTTCAATTTATTTTCTTCTTCAATTCGTAGGATTTCATCTCTTGCCACCTTCCTTTCTTCTTCTTGTCTTAATTCTGCTTTCTTTTCAGCCTCTTTTCTTTCAAGTTCTTCCATCTCTGCCTTAGCAATAGCTTTCTTTTCAGCCTCTTTTCTTTCAAGTTCTTCCATCTCTGCCTTAGCACTAGCTTTCTTTTCAGCCTCTTCTGCCTTATAGTTCGCAAGTTGTTGTTCCGCAAATTCAAGGAGTGCATCTCCCTTTTTATTACAATCTTTTCCAATTTTAATGAAATGATCCAAGGTAAGCATTCTTGGAGTTGAATTATTTAAGTATCCACTTACTTATGTAATCACCACTAGAATCTATGTCGATAATTATAATTACTCAACGAATGAATAATTAATATAAGAAATTACAGTATTCCCGTACTGTTATTTATAAGTTCCACAAATATGTAATATTTTGTAAAAATATTATATATAAACTCACTAATATCTATCACAAATAGTTATGATAGTTAGTTATATAAGGTGCTGAAATTATATCAAGCACTTAATATTAATAATCAATAATTATGTGTATTATCCCTAAATAATTAGGTTATTTAATATTAATGGTCACTTAGTTCACAGTGTAGTACTGAGAAAGTGTACTAATTAACATTTAATATGTCATAATATGTTATAAATATATAATAATTAATAATTATATATTATGACATAATCATGAGCTATAAAGTGCATTGCCCATTTCTAGGACTACCACTGCAAATTGGTGCAAAGTCCCCAATTCCTCCTTAAACTCATAAAATTTTAATCATATTCATCTACACTATTATTAATGAAGAAATTATAGCATTAATATTAAATTATAAAAGAATGAAATGAATACAAACAATACAATGGGTTAACCAAGGATTACAGAACAGTAGCACAATACAAAAGTGACATTTTCACAAAAATAAATGATATTATAAAACCAAGTTTACTAACCGGAAATGTAGAAGGGTGAAGGTTAACTGAAGGAAACGAACATATTTGGCACTAAGAATAATGACGTCACAGGACTCATTTGACGTTAATACAATACATTTAAATAAAATTAAAGATAGCCAGATTAGAATAAACAGGATAGATTACGAACATATGACTGTAACTGAATAAAAATAAGAACCAAATACACTAGAAAACACCAGTTATAACATGACTATACACCTAACATGCAAAGTGAATTAATGCAAGTCCGAACGACACGATCACCGATAATGTATTCGACGCGTTCTTCGCGAGGTGCTATTAATTCACGGCCCTAAGAACAATTACAATCAATTCGTAGCATCCAAGGAGCCATAGAACTGATTATAACTCGCCGCCCATCCATCCCGCTACATGTAAAAAGACAGAAACAATATTTAACATAGATACAAAGAGAAAAAAGAACATGGCGTTCTCGGACAAACAGGACGAAATATTTTAACATTTAAAATCAGTGACTTATCTTGTTTTGGCGGTAATATAGTACATTATATGATTCGCCAACAGACTCGAGAGCTTGATTGAAACATTGAATACGTCAACAATACGTTTCATTTGCTGTTTGAGAGCTGCAATAAATTTTTTGAAGGACATTGACTGCTGCTGGCTTTTTCAACCGTTCATAGTGTTGTCAAGGGCATGACGTCACCGGTGTTTTTGCAAATAATGTCCATTTCGGCTCGAAAGGAAAAATGTCTTATTTTTTTTCGAGGTTCGCTCTGTTGAAAAGTTTCAAAACCACTAATGGCCACCAGTTGTGACGGGTCGGTGGTGGTGGTGTTGCGTGTTGAGATCCCTTTGTTATTCTATTATTTATTCAATAGTAGAGTCACTCTCTAGACGTAGTAATGTTGGTTATAAGTGGTTAGCTCTGGCCATCAGAACATCCCTTCGACGTTCTGATTTGCATATTATAGGTTATTTGATTTCCCTTGTGGGAGAGTTATCGTGCTGACAAAGGTAAACACCAACAGCTGTAAAACCGAACCCGAAACGTAAATAAAGGATCAAGCCTTCTGCTCTGAGTCCACATGTATTGAGGTTCATACAAGACGATCATCGACATTACAAAACTTCATGTACAGTTCAGCATAACAATGAATTCCAAATAATATCAGTAAGTATCCGTCCGTGTCAAAACAATATGTCAAATGAACATCGTGGCTATATACGTGCGCTGTTGTATTCAACAGCCAGAAATGAGCGCAAGAGTTCTTGACAGCTACAATTTTGAGTCATAAGACGATTCTCCTTCCATCATTTAACTTAGTTTAATTAATCTCATACTTAGATTAATATCCGAACTGACCCTGAGTTCTACATTGCTTCATATATACATATAGGCTATATACTAAGCCTTTTCCTTGGAAGGAATACACGACACGACTTTCTTGCTTGACGGATAGCGTAACAAGGGCCATGTAACCAAGTCACCCAGCGTGACCTTCCCAACGCGAAATGCGTCATAATCTCAGCATATATTTCGCGTTCACTTTACCGTAAAATATCGACTTATTCTATAAATGTTAATGACCCCTAAACGTTGCGCACGGGTAAACCCCAGCAGACGCCGTCATTTAAAATAACACCGTAACAATGTGTCAGATCCCAGTTCCAACAGAACAATATCCGTTTGACGTGAATGAACCATCAGAAAGTGATAGTTTACCTGCTTTAAAAACGAATTCTGACTCGGATTATATACCGGTGAATGATGGTGTTCACTAAATTAACCATTCAGAACTTTCAGATCTAATACGTGATCTCGCTCTTACCAAAGGACAAGCGGAATTACTCGGTTCGCGACTCAAAGAATGGAATCTTTTAGCGCCCAATACTCCGATATCTAAATTTCGTCATAGACACAGAGAACTTGTTCAATACTTTGAGATGGATGATGGCATTTGCTATTGCAAAGATGTAAACGTTCTAATGGTGCACCTCGGTCATGAGCACATATGTTGCCAGTAATTTTAATGGAAGGGGACGTGATCTGGAAAATATTAGGTGAGCAGATTAGATTATGGGTTGTCATTGCTTGAAGACGTGATTGTCTTTAATGTTATGTTAAATTGTAATAGTAGAAGTAAGGTTACAAAGCGTGTGATCGCTAGTCAGTTCAATTGTGGAGGTTTGTTCACTCCGAACTGTTTTGAGATACGGGTGTTTAGCTATTTGTGGCTAGCCCGTGCAAGTAGTGAGACTGAACGGTGTTTTTTAACAGCCGGGTCTCGTAGCTGTTTTAGGGGGAGGATGTGTATTCCCGTGGGCAGTGAGTTTTGGGCATCGATCTGGAGAGGTCGCCCGATAGTGTGTGTTTTCGATAGTAAGCCTGTACAGTGCTGAATATAAGAGGCCATGATTTATGTAAGGCCATTATTTCCTTAGAGAGGATAATTGTGTTATGTGAAGACATGTTGATAAGTGATATTATTGCAAACTGCTGGGTGAGCAGTATTGTGAATATTTTGATAAGGATCCATTAACTTACACATGTCATATAATAGCGCTAAGATGAGTAAAGGCGAGATTATTGCAGACTGCCAGGTATGGAGTCGTGTGAGAAATTGCTGGTAGGACTCATTAGATTATGACAGCGCTTATGTGAGGAGAGTATCTTGAGGATGCTATTTATGCAGTAGCACGGCGATGATGTGAGCCGTTTGCTATCTGTGAGGAGGCCATATTTACGGATCCAGTATTATATCTTATAGCACAGGAGAGTATCTTGAGGATGCTATTTATGCAGTAGCACGGCGATGATGTGAGCCGTTTGCTATCTGTGAGGAGGCCATATTTACGGATCCATTATTATATTTTATAGCGCAGGAGGAGTATCTGGAGGATACCATAGTGATGCAGTAGCACGGCGATGATGTCCGTTTGCTATCTGTGAGGAGGGCATATTTAGAATATTATAGCGCTAATGTGAGGACAGGTGGATAGCGCTGAGTTGAGGAGTATCTTTAAAGAGGTCATGGATATTGTAGTATCTGCATGATTCTGAGATGTAAGAAGTACTTTATTATTGTATTGCTATAACTTGTAGTTTGACTATTACTGTGTATTCTGTATTAACGTGACGTGTCGTGGTGTATTAAACATTCGTTAACTATCATCAGCCGTTACACCCTTCCATGCTTCTGATGTGTGTATCTGTGTAGTGAGTGACTGTCCCAAAACACACTCATCTTCTTCACCATAAAGACATCCACCATAATTAATTATCAGTATCATATACATATAATTATTATCAGTGGTGGACCAAACCAACGGGTCGTAACACCCACATTACATTCGCGTGATAAGAGAGTAAATTAGGTCAGATTCTGGACCAGTCATTACAAGTGGGAACACTGAACTGTGTTATGTTTTGCTCTGTGTGGGCGTGGCTTAATTCAACTGTACACAGGTATCAGCTGACTGCGCATATCCATCCTCATATCTTGGCGTGTGTGGCAACTAAACTAACTTTATCAGTTGGTTTCATTATCAAATAGCTGTTATCTGATAGCGACATTGATGCCATAATTGTTACAGTGCTTGTTCCAGTCTTTCCATATGCAGATTCAACTATAGGTGCAGTATGTTGGAGAGTTCGTCTGCACGTATACCTCAAGTGATTGCGGGGGTTGCTGTGATCGGTTCCTGTCGTCTGATGCATTGTTGAGGACATACTGTGCAGTGGCAGAGATCTGAAGACAAGAGAGCTTAGTCCTTCTACCTTTCTGCAGTGGAGTGTTTTAACGTCAGAACTTTGTGATATCCAGTGTGTTAGCGAAAGGGTCAGGATTACCTTCAGTTAAGTGGTTTTGTTGTGTGTAAATGTTGCCACTTCTGTCCATGTCAACAAGCCTCAATCTGCACTATCCTATTCTATTAATAACTATTGTTGTTGTTGTCGATAATTATATCGATTAATTATAGAATATGATGATGTACAGGGATTGATGATACAATATTTGAGATCTAAACTTGATTTGGTATAAGGAAAGTTAATTAAGACATATATGGTTGACTAAGTAAACAAGTCACAATGGATTGTGATACAGATCCAGAGGATATGAGACCTGTATTAGAGTATCTGTTTCAAGAGGGGACAGATTATCAGGGATTAAAAAGCCCAGAGCTTGAGTCACATGTTATGGACAGATTTTTGGTCTGTGCATCAAGAGCTCTAAGAGAGTTTGCTAATGAGAGATTTCAGTCAATTCCTCATGTGAGTATGGCTGAGGATCTGGCAAGGTTATTGGTTTTGGACCTTCATCTGTTCTTGGACAATTATATTTGTGTTAAACGTGATAGCATATTGAAGAGTATGCGTACGTTATTGCTCGACGGCATATATAGTGACCAGGAAGAAGAGTTAAAAGAGAAGAAGCAAATAGGAGATATAAAACAGAGTACACAGGAGAAAAGGGAAAGTTGCTTAAAAAGTACTACTGAAGTGAATAAGCTACATAAAAAAGTGACTAAACTTACAGGTGATTTATGTAAATCAAATTCTGAGCTTGCTTGTGTTCGAGCAAAATTAGACTCGGCATTGTGCAAAATTAAAGAGATGGAAGCTCAGATGGGTAGAAAAAATGGCGAAGTTAGAAATCTGACTCAAAAAGTTCAAGAGAAGACGGAGATTTCTGGGAAATTAGAAGTTCAGATTAAGAAATATGAGAAGTTGTGTAATGAAACGCTTACTGATCTGTTAAGTGACGATGAGATTTGTGGTCGCCAAATTAAAGAAAAGGATACTATATCCCTAGAGAAGGTTGATAGGCTTACGAATAGTCATGATATTGAGATTGAGAGGGTTGATAAAGAGAGAGTGAAGGAGTTAATGATGGAGAAAGACAAATTGATTAAGATTGAAAATTCGCTAGCAGAGGAAAGCTGCAAAGTTTTAAGAGTTAAGGATTTAAACAAGAAATTAAGTGAACAGATTGCACTTCGAGACATTGAGATTTCAGAGGCCAGGAAACGAGTGGATGGCCTGCTTGACATTATTTTGAAGAACAAGATGTGGTCTTCCGTCAGTGTTGACGATGATAGACAGAAAGTTTCTTATCATCAGAGCACTAACGCAAAAAGCCAGCCTTATACACTTTTTGCGGATTCTACGGTCAAGAATGGTGGACATAGATCTTTCCGTGGGAGATATAACTTCTCACGCAATACAGATGATTCCAATGATAATGATTGCTGGCGGCAGAATAACAAAGGAAAATCTACAGTAATATCCAGTTCTGTAGATAAGAAAAGAAACAGTACTAAATCTCATGTCAGTATGTTAAAAACCAACCGCATATTTATTGACAGATCTGATAAATTGGTAACAAGTAACAAACATACCACTGCTTGTTCCATGAAGGAAACAAATGTTGTGAAAAAAAATAAAGAGATTGTCAAACCTTCTAGTCATACCCAGTCAAAGCAGTGTGACTCATTTCTTAAACACATTACCACAAGCAAAGAAAAAAATAATTTTGATAGGAGACATAACCCTAAGGTTATAAAGTACCAAGGGAGTTCATCCTACGGTAACGTTTCTTCTCCCCAAAACATGAAAAAATGTGACAGATCTCAACATTGTGATAAGAGTTTTGAAAACTATAGCAGAAGTAATTATATGAAAGTTCATCAGTCTAGTAATAATTTTCCTGCTAAAAAGCCAGTTCTATCTGATGGACATTGTTATCTAGGAAGAAGTATTAAGCATAACTATTGTAACTGGGATTTAAATCAGTACAACGGTGTTAATAGAGCAAATAACGATGCTCTCAAAAGAAATTATACAGATCGCAACCAGGTTAACTGTGCTCCACATAAGAGCAAGATTATTAGTAATCAGAGTAATGGGAACGGTAATAAGTTCTTAAATGCTTTTGCTTGTCATGCTGATAGGTTTGAGAGATCATCTCGGTCTTGTGAAGGTAGTAAATTTTTTTTCAGCCTACCGCACTGACAACTGTGAATTATAGGTCAAGTTGTCCCTATGTTGTCTGCTATGTGACGAGAGTTGTTGACATCGCAGGAGGGCCACAACCTTACACCACGGAGTTTGGGTAATTGTAAAGTGAATTTTCCGTGTTCACTCATAATCTTACCATGGATTAAAATAGATATTTTCATTTGTATTGTCTCACAGCGAGCGACTTTGCGAGAGAGTCACCATTCTAATTTTACATTACCTGGGAGAGATGTAGATCACTGTGTGCTATTTGTCCATTCAAGCGAGCCTAGCCAGTACATTAACCCATCGTGTCATGATGTCACCTTGCGTGTTGATGAGATGTTCGCAAGACCTCGAAGGAATTTTTTTTTTTCAAAGGTCCTGTTTATTTTTTGTTCTGTTTACAAACACTGAATGTTATTGTATTCCTTAGTATAGAACTTCATATGTTGTTAATGAAATGTTTTGTAATCTTTGTAACATTTGATTGCCATAATTATTTTTTGGTTGTTACTTATATGACTGTATTTTAATTATGCATTAAATAATTTCTATGCACAAACTTATTTACTGAGACGATGTAATAGTCATTTTCATAGATAGTCCTGAGTATTTTATTCACTACTTAAAATTTTGGTTTTGTTTTTCATCATGGGTTTCATACCATGTTTAATTAACATATTTATATACAGATTATTTGAATTAATTGTTTAGTGAAAGGTAATTTTAAACATAACTTGTATGTATTATTAATGATTTTTCGTTGAAGTTAAGGACGTACGTTAAGAAACATTTTTTGTATTGTACCTTTTTTGAAAAATGTGTTTTGGACATTGTGATATTTATTTTTTTCTGCGCCAGCGCTAGATTGTATGTTAAGGTTACTATTATGTAGTGACATTAATTCTTTGAAAATGTTGTGATGTTTGGATTAATGCGAAACTTGTGTTAGCGTTAATAATTTTTTGTTTGGGTGATATTTGATGTAATTTATTTTTAGTTATGTATAAGTTTATAATTTAGTTAAATTACTTATTGTGCTGTGCTTGTCTTAAGCTTTCTTTTTTGTGTTAGTATATAAATATACTTTAGAATTTTTGTATTTTACATTACGTTGTTGCATTTGGATAGTTATTGTTAGGTGTTGTTACCAACTTTCTTTACATTTGCATCTTTACTGTCATCTCTCTTTGTTGACTATTCGTCATTTCTTTACATCTTGTCTGTTGTCTTTTCAATATTGTCTGATATTTTGTTTATGCTTCCGTGTTTCATCTTTGATGTAATTCATACTTCTTGTATATTTTTTTTCGTGTTACGCTATTTATACTTTCATTCTTTGTATTGTTAAATTAATTATATGACTTTAGATAATGTAATTGGTTCTTATAGTTCTATTTGTTTTACATGTATGGAATTGTTGTCTTCATTGTGTAATTATGATTCTATTTGATTCTTATCATATTCCCATTTCATGTTTTGTCTTTTTCTCTTACGATAGTTTATTTTCTGTTTAGTTTGTACTATGTATACTTAGTTTGGTTTTGTATTAGATTATTTTTTGGTATGCTTGAATGAGTATGTTGGATGATTTAGTCGTTATCTTACATTTATTGATGATATTTTTGTAGATGTGCTATGTTCTCTTGTCATAGGTATATTTTTGTAGGTAATTGATAGAACTTCATTAAATTTTTAAAATTTTTGGGAATTAATTAAAGAGATATTTGACATAACTTCATTGACAGTTAAATTTTTGGGAGTTTATTTTTGTACGTATTTCATATAATTTCATTAACCTTTAAATTTTTGGATCTTAAATTTTCTAAAAAATGATAAATCATTTTTTCCCGGACGGTGTGGCAAACTGTTGCCAGTAATTTTAATGCAAGGGGACGTGATCTGGAAAATATTAGGTGAGCAGATTAGATTATGGGTTGTCATTGCTTGAAGACGTGATTGTCTTTAATGTTATGTTAAATTGTAATAGTAGAAGTAAGGTTACAAAGCGTGTGAACGCTAGTCAGTTCAATTGTGGAGGTTTGTTCACTCCGAACTGTTTTGAGATACGGGTGTTTAGCTATTTGTGGCTAGCCCGTGCAAGTAGTGAGACTGAACGGTGTTTTTTAACAGCCGGGTCTCGTAGCTGTTTTAGGGGGAGGATGTGTATTCCCGTGGGCAGTGAGTTTTGGGCATCGATCTGGAGAGGTCGCCCGATAGTGTGTGTTTTCGATAGTAAGCCTGTACAGTGCTGAATATAAGAGGCCATGATTTATGTAAGGCCATTATTTCCTTGGAGAGGATAATTGTGTTATGTGAAGACATGTTGATAAGTGATATTATTGCAAACTGCTGGGTGAGCAGTATTGTGAATATTTTGATAAGGATCCATTAACTTACACATGTCATATAATAGCGCTAAGATGAGTAAAGGCGAGATTATTGCAGACTGCCAGGTATGGAGTCGTGTGAGAAATTGCTGGTAGGACTCATTAGATTATGACAGCGCTTATGTGAGGAGAGTATCTTGAGGATGCTATTTATGCAGTAGCACGGCGATGATGTGAGCCGTTTGCTATCTGTGAGGAGGCCATATTTACGGATCCAGTATTATATCTTATAGCACAGGAGAGTATCTTGAGGATGCTATTTATGCAGTAGCACGGCGATGATGTGAGCCGTTTGCTATCTGTGAGGAGGCCATATTTACGGATCCATTATTATATTTTATAGCGCAGGAGGAGTATCTGGAGGATACCATAGTGATGCAGTAGCACGGCGATGATGTCCGTTTGCTATCTGTGAGGAGGCCATATTTAGAATATTATAGCGCTAATGTGAGGACAGGTGGATAGCGCTGAGTTGAGGAGTATCTTTAAAGAGGTCATGGATATTGTAGTATCTGCATGATTCTGAGATGTAAGAAGTACTTTATTATTGTATTGCTATAACTTGTAGTTTGACTATAACTGTGTATTCTGTATTAACGTGACGTGTCGTGGTGTATTAAACATTCGTTAACTATCATCAGCCGTTACACCCTTCCATGCTTCTGATGTGTGTATCTGTGTAGTGAGTGACTGTCCCAAAACACACTCATCTTCTTCACCATAAAAACATCCACAGAGTATTATCACATAGTCAACGAATGGCGACTTTTCATCGACTCTTCCAAGACTAGTCTAAAAGCCGTGTTATTGCATAACGGAAATTTATTTTCATCAATTCCAGTCGCCTACTCTGTTCATATGAAAGAAACTTATGACAATATGGCTATACTTTTGGCAAAAATAAAGTACAATGATTACCAATGGCGTATTTGTGGAGACCTAAAGGTCATTGCAATTCTCACGGGCATGCAGACTGAGTATACTAAATTTTGTTGCTTCCTATGTGAATGGGACAGCCGCAACAGACAGGAACATTATGCAAGAAAGGTGTGGCCTATCATGGATCGTATGCAGCTCGGGCATAAAAATGTAATACTCGACCCATTAGTTAACAAAGACAGCATCATTTTAGCACCGTTACATATAAAGTTGGGGCTTATGAAGAATTTCGTAAAAGCGTTAGATAAAACGAGCAAAGCTTTCACTTATCTTCGAGAAAAGTTTCCGCAAGTTAGAGATACAAAGATAAAGGAAGGTATCTTTGTAGGACCTCAGATTAGGAAAGTTATTGCAGACAAAATATTCGAGAACTTGTTACATGGTAGTGAACTTCGCGCATGGATGGCATTCAAATCGATCGTCGATAACTTTCTGGGAAATCACAAATCTGTCGACTATGTGCATATTGTTAAGCAGTGCATAGATGCAAACAGAATTATGGGCTGTAACATGTCCCTCAAAATCCATTTGCTCGATTCGCATCTTGACTTTTTTCCTGACAACCTTGGCGAAGTCAGCGATGAACATGGAGAACGATTCCATCAAGATATCGCCGTAATGGAGTCACGTTATCAAGGACGGTGGAGTGTGACCATGCTTGCCAATTATTGTTGGATGCTTCATCGCGATGTACCCCATGCCATTCACCGACGAAAGTCTACTGCAAAGAAATTCAAGCCTACATAACTGTTATACTTCTTGTACGAATGATGTTGTAATACTGTATGCGTTGTTAAAAAAATTCAATTGCGTATTTCTAGAGATCCCGACCTGATAGAGAAAAACGGTTTGCAGATTTGAAAACAGCGCATTAAAATTGACCAGAAAAACATAAAAATGTTAGAGAAAGAAAAAACAATTTTTTTTTGGTTATCCAGTGTTATTTTTGAATGTAAAATGCTCGATGTTGTGATTTTGGTTTAAATGATAATAAACTCCATAAACCTATAATTACAGTGTTGGTCGACCCATTACCCCATATCTGTTATATGTAGTTTGTATTCACGTCTGTGCGTTTGTATCACCAAATTGGTGTGTGTACATGTGTGTAGGGTAACTGGCAAAAAATTATTTAGCCAGGAGAGTAAGGAGTCTGCAGATAAATAAATGTCGTAAGATAGGCTGAATAGGAGAAATTACACGATTCAGAGACTGTCCTTCCTCTTACCCAGCATCCTTGTGAATCAACTATCTATTTCTTAACCCTTACTTTCACAGAGCCTTTACTATCATCCTCCACTCAGACGGGATCACTATTTCTAAGACCTATCTCAAAAAAATTACGACAGAGATAAAAAGGAAGAACTATAAACACACGGGGAAGCCAATCGAAGACAGGTATAATAGCTACCAAAAACTTCATGGGAAGAGAGAGATAAAGGCAAAGATTGAGAGAGAGAGAGAGAGAGAGAGAGAGAAACAGACAGACAGACAGACAGACAGACAGACAGAAAGAGAGAGAGAGAGATATTGAAAAAATGAACCAAAAAACCCAGCACGTAAAGAAACAATGATTTTAGCTTCACCTTTGTAAATACCAGCATTCAAGAAGAGACCTAGTTTTTCGGGAGAACAGGACTCGTTAATAGAATCAGCCTTGGAGGAACTGGGGCTTATTTTGCCAAAACCCAACACTGGATTTGTTACGTGAATCATGGAGATATGTTCCAGATGTTGTTAAAACAACTATTAGGTAAGCTTGACTGAATGTGGCCACAGGTTTGTCAGAGCAGAGAGTAAGAGAGTTAATAATTCTTCTATTGTATAATCATTGTACTCACTTTTGTTCTTCTTTTTGTTTGCTAATACTGTTAGTTTCAGGAAAGATTAATTTGGAACTATGTTCTTTACAGTACAGTAAACTTCTATACCATAACGCAAATCTTTTGACCTTTTGGGGTTATTAACTTCATTCTTGTGGGATCTTGTCTCAACAGAGGGGATTGCACTTATGGGTTTATATTTTGTTAATTTTTGTAACCTATGATTTTTTTCTATTGCTATTGATATTGGATGTTGTGAAGTTTTTTTATGATAATAAACTTAACAAAAATTAATTACCTGTGTTGGTCAGCTCAGCCCAATATCAATACCTCATTTACAATAGTTTTCACGTTTGTGCGTCTAAATGTCGTCACTTATATGTGTGTATGTGAGTGGTTAATAGTGTATGTTTTATTATATATACGTAAGGGAGAGTTGTCTGATAAACAAATTTCAGTCATAAAGATAGGCTGGGCTAGAGTATCTTCTCAATCCAGGGACAGATTCTACCTCTCACCATTCACTTGTGAAACCTATTTCTTTACCTTATCTCTCACTGAGTTACCACCTTTCTCAGTTCTTTTCGGACGGGACCAGAATCTGTCTTAAATACCTATCAAAATCTACGACTATCGTCTTTCTGTCCCGTGTCCCGTTGGTCTTTCCATGTATTCTGCATCACCTCCATATTTCTAATTTTCTTCTCCATGTGTTTCGTCTCTCTCTGTTTCTCTTTTTTTCATTCAGTATTTTTTTATATTTCTTTCTCCTTGCGCATCTGTAAAATATATGTCTCTGCCATTTCTTAAGCAAGTACGCCAATTTAATTTTAAAAAATGAAGCGGAATAAACGTGAAAATTAAACCTGCAGATTTAAATTACTTGTACGCTTATTAGATTGAATAGATTGTCGGGAAATAGAATCCACTGTGGAATACGAGATTCCTTGTAAAGTCTAATGCAGATGACACCTACTGCAACAAGGTGGGCGGGAAACTTTTATATGTCGGGAAAATATCGCAGTTAGGTCATGATTACATTGTCCTTATCAATAGGCAGCTGTTAGATTCCTGATCTAGTAAACTTAATGGCTCAATTAGGTTGCCTTATTCTCATTTCCCGTGCTTGTCAATCTGTTTTTGTTATTCCGTAATCGATAAACTGTCTTAAAGACGTCTCAAGTATGTTTTCAACCAATTTAACAACAAAATTGGCCTCTAATTGCTCTATAGTCTGGCATTTCCATGAAGCGAATCTGTGTTCATCGACTTGAAATTTATAAACAGTTTTGTTTCGTTTTTCTACCAGAATTCCTTTCTGATAAGCCCACATTCCCATTTGAAAGTTTTAATTACATTGTATTTGCAACAACGATCTAAATATTTTGTTCCGATAATGGTCGACTGAAAGCTGTAGATGCACTGAAATTACAGTACAAATATACATATTCTCATCTGCACTGAGAAAACGTGATCCCGAGTTTAATCATGGTTGTTTACGAAGTTGGAAGAATTACCTCTTTAGGAAATACGATGTATAATTTTTTTCTAAAAACTGCATCGCATAAATAAAGTTATTTAAATATAAGCATTGTTCCAGTCCATTTTAATAAGTCCACTGAAGACTGAAAGTGATTGGACATTTCGCGTAGAGTATCTCGAATAATACGGAGTGGTGTAAAGCAGTGCTGATACGATTCTGAGTTTGTATTGATATACTCGTAGCTGCCTTACGCCCCTTTAGGTCAAGTGATACTGGACGTCGTTGATACTTTAAGGATAGATGTTGGTGGTACTAGGGATACAGACTGGTGGGTATAAGCTGTAACATCACTGGCTGATTGATTATATACTTGATGTGTACTGTCACTGGATACTGACTGGTATATTGTGCTGTAATATGATTTATCGCGAATGTGTGACATGAAAGTTCGTCAAGGTGGACATCTATGTAGCAGTGCAGACTTGTATCACAACATGTAACATACAAGAGTGTGTGTGGCATTCATCACATCGAAAGGTGTAGATGTGGGGTTGATGGAACTATATGTTGTACGTGTTACAGGTATGGAGTCAAAAATATAGGCGAACAGCTGTGTACGTTTTCACCATTTATTATAGTCACAGTAACAAGACGTAGACAAATCCATGTAAGCATGACACAGGAACATGGCGGATATGAAGACAGTTCACTACAGTTGCATGTACATAAGTTCCAATAAATATATGATTATCAAAGTGTTGCAGACTCCAATTTATCTCTCATTCCACAACTAGCAGAAAAAACCCCGCATTACAGAACGGGTAAATAACTGTATAAATATCCAACAGTTTCATTATGACTCTTCTTAAGTCGACCCCAAACATGGCGGGCGACGAAAATAGCATAGTCCATCCCTCTAATCGGACGTATCGAAGATAGGCTGTCCTTTCAAAGATAGTCTTATATAACTCCCTCGTACATCAGGCGAGTTTTCATTTTCAAAGTTATAATAGCAATAACTGGTAACTCATCTGGTCTTCCACTCCAGATAGTTATATATTAGGCCTCTATAAAACAGTAAACACTGTGGATTCCTCATCTGCAGACATAAGCGTCTAAGTTCAAAGATATACCGCTAATCATGCGGGTTTTAGAATAATATCTATTCTCCTGGGTTTTCTGTGTGTAAATCTAAATCTAACGGTCTTAGATGGCTCCGACGAGCATAACAAGTAGAATACTCTGCCTTTTAACCATTCGTGAGCTCTCGTCACCGGTTGACTCAAAATATGTTCCTTACACTGCGAACAAAGGAAGTGTGAAAGTTTCGTTTTTTACCTTGCTTCGAATTCCTAACACAACTTAGAAGCAACTGTCGTCTTCCTGACGAACAGAAATAACACAGGGGACTTTAAATAACAGTGGAAGAGTTTCCATCCCCAGAGGCAATGCAGAGACGTAACCAGACATTTCGTCTGACGGACCCAGTTCAACAAAACGGCCTCCCGCACAGGAAATCTTTTCCAAACTCTCTCTAGTTCGGAGATGCGCTGTTCGCCTCCACCTCTGACCTATGCAGTCAGCTAGTATATCCTTTAAGAGGAGAAACTACATATTTACTTTCCCTCAAAGTAAAAAATGAGTATTCGCCCTTAGATTAGGGTTCTAACGAAAAATACATTAGACCCAAAATCTTATTCAAAATATTTTCAAACATAACAAGTATACAGACAGACCACATTACCAGTTATGAAAACTGCACGTAACATCAAGGTTTGGTTTTCTCTTTATTTTTTTTCTGTCTCACTTTATCTCTCTCGCAGTCTCTCTCTCTCTCTCTCTCTCTCTCTCTCTCTCTCTCTCTCTCTATGTCGCTGTGTGTTTTCTCTTACTCGATTTATATATATATATATATATATATATATATATATATATATATATATATATATATATATATATTTCCTTAACCAGCAGCACTTGGGCTTTCAGCCCTTCGGCCCAATGACATGTCATTGCGAGGCTGGGGAACCTGAGGACTTTCCTTCCAACCCGGTCAAGAGCTTCGCTCCTTCCCATCCACAGAGGGTTTATCACAGGAGCCGTTCAGGCTATTCAGTCAAATTTCCGGCCGTAAACATTTCTTCAAACGCCGACGCCCGGGTTTGAACCATGAACACCTGGTCGCCAGTACAACGCCGAAGCCATTACACCAGCGCGGCTCCCATATATATATATATATATATATATATATATATATATATATATATATATATATATATATATATATTTATATTTATATTTATATTTATATTTATATATATACGAGATTTACAGAAGCACATTAAGAACGCACCAATATTATATATACTGATGCCGAGAAGCTAGAAAAAAAAGTGTGGGAATGGATTTTCCCCATGCTTGTCATGAGGTAGAGAGCGAATGGCTGCTGGAATTTAAAATGCATGATTCAACCAACGGGTTTGTGTACAGACTACATGAAAACAATGAAAGTTACACGTGCAACACGATTCCCAACAGCTGTGACCCTGAAAATGTGTACGCGTTGTGGCAGTAAACTCAGTATAAAAAGGCCGTTGAAACAAAACACCCAGTACATGTGCTTGAAATGCCACGATTATCTTAAAACGACCGCCAACGAGCCATTGGTATGTTGGAGACCGGAATGAGCTCGCGGGCCATTGCCAGAAGGATGAATTGCCACCACAGCACTATTGTACGTCTCATTGAACGTTACGGAAGCACTGGCAGTGCCCGGGATAGACTTCGGAGTGGCCAACCACGAGTTACTACCCCTGCGCAAGATCGTCATATTGTGCTGAGTCACCTAAGGAATCCTTCTCTCCTGGCAAGTCAAACAGCAAAAGCAATAGTGGGTAGACGTGGGAAAGTCTCTCGAATGACAGTCATACAACGACTCAGAGATACAGGCCTTACTGTAAGACGACCTTATGTTGGGCCAAACTTGACTCACAGACATCTTCAGCAGTGGAAATGTTAATGCTGTAACATATCGAGATGAAGTTCTGGATGCATTGGTTGCTCCTGCGTTCACAAATTATCCAGACTTGCAGCTTCTCCAGCAGGATAACGCACGTGCGCACACCGCATGCATTACGCAGCAATATCTACAGCAGATCATTGTGACGATTGATTGGCCTGCCCTATCTCCAGACATGTCCCCTATAGAACATCTGTGGGACGAGCTTGGACGCAGAGTCTACAGACAAGGTTCTCCAGCTAATCTGCTACAGCTCGAAGCTGCTCTTACACGTGAATGGGACTTGATTCCCCGGAATTTCCTTCAGAGACTTGTGCGTTCCATGCGGAGCCGCTGTTTGCAAGCCCACGGTGGACATACCAGTATATATATATATAGATCACCCGTTTGCCAGTCACTTTGATTACGGAAACAACAGCGAACGGATTGATTTGTCGTTGCCCTAAAGACGCCATTAGGCGTGATGGGAACAACGGCAAAGAAAATCTATTCGCTGTTGCCCTTAAGACGCCACTAGGCGTAATGGCCATTGACTGCTTTGCCGGTCGTTGGCTAAGGACGGAAGAAGAAGAAGAGAATATATATATATATATAAAATTTGTTTAAGGACTCATTGTTTTCCTGATGATTAGTTTTTTGGTTGGTTAATAAATAAATAAATATGTATTTATATCCTCTCCTGACTGTCATACATCACACAGATGTGAAACTGTTCTGTTTACCATCACGCATCACACTCCCAGTGTAATTGCATCAGTCATATTCTTCATCCACCTCACGACAAAACAAATATATATATATATATATATATATATATATATATATATATATATATATATATATATATATATATATATATATATATATATATATAGGTCCCTGGAGGTCTTTTATGAGATAGACTACTGCTTCTTCATGCAAGTCGTAGAAGGCGACTAATATGAGGTTGTATGGCAATCTCATAATGTGAAACAGATAGGTGCAGAAATCATTGCTGCAAGGGCTTATGAATTCTTTGTGCAGGCTTTCTGCAAAGGGCCAGCAGCAGTGGTGACTACTTGCTTCAAAGGGAGCGAAAATGATAATTACACATACATACATACATACACACATATCAGAATCTTTATTCTCCATAAAATACATTGATATGCACTGTCATAATATAATAAAATACAACATAGCATATAGGAGAACCATTAGAATTTACATAAAGTATATTTACATAAATTAATACAGCGTTAATGATGGCTGTTACCACATACATACATACATAGATATATAATACATACATACATACATATACAAATATGTTGTAGAAAACACCAATGCAAGATCACGTGCTTTGACATGTGTGCTATCTGCAGTAGTGGTTCCATTTCGCTTCTCGGCCTTTTGGCTAAGATCAAAGTGTCATTGCATACGACTCTTTTCTCACCAAAACGGCACCGGAGTTTGATCACCAGAGTTCACACTGTTCTTTTCAGAACAAAACACCAGTTTCACGACCAGCCACGACCAGAGCCACCGTTTCTCACTACCTGCCACGACACTGTTCTTTTTAGAGCAAAGCCCGGAGTCCACGACCAGCCACAACCAGAGCTTCAAACTGTTCTTCTCAGAACAAACCAGCCACGACCAGGTTTTCTGTTCCAGCAGTGGTTTTAGCTCACCAGTCCTGTCCACCGTCTCCAGTTCAACCATGGAACCAGGGAGAATCACTGCAGCCGTCAGCCTCACAATGGATGCTCTTGAAGGGGGAAACCTCCACCGGCCGGAAACCTTAGTTCTCTCCGTCTACGGACCGCAAGCAGCAGCGAAGGCGTCCCCGTCCTTCCTCACCAGTGTCTTGATGGGCCCAGGGGGAGTGCCTATGGATGGCATTGCAGCGCTTTACCGGTTCGAAAACCCTGTGAGATGGTACGCAAACTTGACGGCAGATGCGCACTCCAAACTGTATTCAAGAATGCACGGCAAGAAGATCGTGTTGACAAACCCAGAACTCACCATTATGATCGAGCACCTGGAGAAGGAGCGGACGAAAGCGACCCTGAACTTACTCCCTCCAACCATTAAACAACATGCTGTGGAGACCATTGCAAGAAAAGTGACCGGCGACCCCGAAGCAGAGGTCTACCAAATCCGGAACGCTCCCGACAAGTGGGGAGTCCTCTTCTGCCAAGAAGCGCCAGTTCCACACTACATCAACCTACAGATCGCAGAACAAAAACACAAGGTCCTCGTCACCATGCCAGGACGGAGGACGGCGTGCCCACACTGCGGGCAAGATACCCACTGGGCAAATAAGTGCCCCAAGAAAGTAACAGCGGCGAAAACCACGTCGTGGCCACTGCTGCCGCAGAAAGAAGTAGCGGCAGTAACCCTTACAACAGCAGAATCAACCTCGTTGCCAAGACCGCGAAAGACAACAGCTTCCAAGCAGGCCCAAGAACCACAGACAAGAGACCCACCACCAGCAGCCGATGACTTCCAGACAGTTTCCCACAAAAACAAAAATAAAAGACAAAGACGACACTCGGCACCAGACAGCTCCGACACAGATGACACAGAAACAGAACAGAAACCAGAATTGACATCCACACCAACCACTAGGAAAGCAGCACCACCACCAACCCAGACTGTTGAGACGAAGTACAGCAGCAACATCACTACAACAGCACAGCGGACAAGCCCACCCGAATTAGACTTACGAAGCAAGCTCATCATCGATCTCACAAGAAACCCAGCAGATGAAGATGACAGCCTACACAAGTAATTTTTCATTCAACACCTGGAACACCATGAAGAGGATTTCTTTTTGTACATTGCCTACAGTGATGAGAGTGTTTATGGCGCTTAGAACCACAAAGTACTTTTGCAGTCAAGTGAAAGAAGTATCTGTGGGTGTTAACCATCCTCATTGAGATTTCACTTTCAATCCTCCTGGCTTACATTTTTAAACAGCATGTTTGAACATGATGTAACATGAACAATATGTTTTTTATGTGTGAAGCCTTTGTCAAGTTGCTAACATCAAGAGCGTACTTTGTCTGATTGATGTGTTCATATTTTGTAAATAGTACATTTGACATGCTAATTTTATGACTGTCAGGAATGTGCTCTTGATATGCCAGATACTACCCACAGAGAATGTACTCTTTTACAACCTGTTAAAGTAATTCATATGACATACTCATATTATTACTAGTGGAGAAGCAAAATAAACTTCACAAAAAAAAAAAAAAAAAAAATCTGTTCTTATCAGCTTAATAAAAAAAAAAAATCCATGTTCCATATGGAGGGAGAAAGGATAAAAGAGGGATAATGTTGAAGGTATTATATATGAGTGTGTATGTGAGTCTTCTTCTTCTTCTTCTCGTTCGCTGTTGTTTAGTAATGTCTACACAAGAAGTCCGGTTCTCTGGATGAATGTTGCTGTGGTTGAAAGTTCGTCAAGTCTCCCAAACAGCTTTGTGTGGATGTGCGTCTCTGTGGGCCAATGTTCAGTCCGCAATTGACTAAGCATGTGGCAGTCATGCAGAATATGTTCGGCTGTCTGTGCTGCCTGTCCACACGTACATAGGGGTGATGGGACCAATCTCAGTCTGTAAGAGTGACTGTTCAGTCTGTTATGTCCTGTTCTAATACGGAACAGGATCACCTGTTTTGCTCGATCAAGATAGTGATAGTTGTCTCTTTGTGGGTCAATTTTCCTGATGGCCTTTATAAGGGTCTTCTTTTCCTGGAAAGTGATTGTTTGTTCTTTTTGTTCCCGTGTTGCTCCCTCTTTTGCTAACGTATCTGCTCTCTCATTTCCTGGTTTGTCACAGTATGATGGTATCCACTGTAGCACTACCCTTCTTTTGATATTTATTTCATATAGGGCTTTATTTAACTCTGGTAGTTTATCACTGTTGAATGCTTGCAGAACTGACATTGCATCGGTAAGTAATACAACCTGCTGACATTGGCTTATTGTGTTTTTTATTATTCCTGCAGCAATGCTTAAGGCCTGTACTTCAGCAGAGTAGTTTGAACAGAATATTCCAGTAGGTGAACAGGTGGATTCGTATTGTTTGTCTGGATATACATGGTCTGGTAAACTATATACCGGCAAAAAGTAAGTGATATGAAAGTGTTTCAGTAACTTTTGCCATTCACTGGGAACTAGTGTCATTCGCCTCTGCTTAATGTGTGCACAATGAAGAATGGAAACAGAGACACTAAACATATACACCCATAAACAGTTTAATCATTATTACCTTTTGAAGACGTCATTGGCGTCATCTTCATCCCTGTATCCCAGTGGTACATCGTCATCCCTTTTTTCCACAAGACCTGAAAAACATGCACAGTTCATACTCATATAATCGTAGACTGTTCAAATACATTATGAGTGCGGATTATATGCCGCCCTAAGGGATTATGTCTCGAATTATTATCTAATATACTGTATGGAGGGTCTGATGATCTAGTTTTTCATTTTAATATACCTTACTTCTTAATTGTAATCAGGTACTGTAAATGGATGCTTTTATACTACTTATAGTGTTGCATCGCCATTAAACTAATACCTTAAGTATGTTGGAGAATGTCTGGATAACTAGCAATAAAAGATGAGTAAGAGGAAGGGCAAAATGCAAGACGGGCCTATATGCACGATTCTCATCTGTCAGTCAATACCATTTACCTCCCTAAGGAGCACATGGCATAAAGCTGGATCTCGAATAGTGGAGGCGTCAACAATTCACTCCCTGTGGCAGTATCTGCTTGGGACTCAAAGCTGCTCACCTGTGGGAACATTTTCCGCACGCGCTGACAACACACGAAGTCCCTGGTCATTCAGCAGTAGATTTCCAATATGTCACGAGTTCTTATTATATGTCACCATAATCTGATTACTTTTCAAATATGTCTAATTTACTGTATGAATGGCTTAGATTTTGTTTGTTTGTATGTTTTTTATTTAATTAATTTATTTATTTATTTATTTTTCTCTCTTTTTAATATTTTTATTATTATTATTTTTATTTTAACATACTTAAATTTGATTATGACTGGATGTTACAAATGTATGTTATTATTTTACCTTGATAATGAATGCTTAAATAATGCTCAAAATACATGTGCGATTGAAAGTATACGGTATGTAAGATGACAGAGAGAAGAAGGGCAGAATGTAAGACGGGCCTGCGTGCCCAATTCTTAACCCTTTGAAAATAAAGTTCGTTCGTTCATTCGTTCGTTCATCTGTTTCTTTTTCCTTCAATCTTTCCTGTTGAAACGATCCGCGGTAGCGGAGTGGTTAGTGCAGTGGCTTCCTAGCTTGGTGGTCCATGGTTCGATCCCCAGTTGAGGTGGGCTTTTTTATACCGCAAACGGCTCCGGGGTGGACCCAGCCTCATGAATTTGGTACCAGAACAACTCTGGGAAGGTTAAGGCGGGCGGCGTGATGCTGACCACATCACCCATGGTGTGCTGATGGTCAAGAAAATACGGGCCTAACACCATATTCCCAATATGCCTCAATAGGCGTGTAACGGGATCCTTTACCTTGACCTTTTCCTGTTGATACGATATATTCCAGCTGTTCTGTTCTTATAACACGCCCAAAGAAAATGGATTCCTTCTTTCTAACATGTGGAATAAGCTTTCTTTGCGCATTGACCTCTTTCAGGACATCCTCGTTACTATTTTTGGCTGTCCATGGTATTTTTAACATTCTTCTGTAGGACAACATCTCTGTGGTGTTTTCCCTATTAGTAAACAAGTATTGATAGCATTAGAAGCAGTTAATACTACTCATATTAAAATCATACAAATGATATTTTACTGAATGTCAGCTTGACCACAAAGAAAAGATCGTGTTCATATCTCAGATAATTCACGGTTAAAGTCACTTGTTTGTAAGCCAGATCGTGAGTTTTCACTCAGAACGCGGGACAGATGACCTTTAACCTGGGTATACCACTGTTCAGTAGCGGCGGGAGAGGTTTAGTCCATCTTTCTTTAGCTTTAAAATCTTTTCTTATCCCTCCCCGTAACATAGAGATGGACGAAATCATTCTTTGTCATCTACCGCTAGACTTGGATCTAACATATGATGACCCCTGCTCTAAGATGTTCGCTCTCTCTCTCTCTCTTTCTGTCCCTCCCTCTCTTTGCCTCTTTTTCGTCTCCCAATCTTCCCCATTTATTATCATGTGTTCCAAGTTCCCCCGCCTCAGAACATATCCTATGAACGCCGATTGTTTGTTCCTTATCTTTGTCATGATTTTGTCCTCCTCCGCCGCCCCCCCCCCCCACCCCAAGTTCTCCCCCAGGACCACCAGGAGAGTTTATGACAACAAATTTTCCAGGTTGAACTTTTCCCATTTCCAGTGCTCTAATTAATAGCCATAGTTGTATTTACCTTGTCCCTGCTACTGTTAGTTCCTGGTGCAGCTGGTGGTATCATTGACATGCCCATGGTTGGGATTAATCAAATCAGTGAACTCCTGAATGACCGGTTCTTGTTTGGTTTTATTTTATTTTGTGCTTGCCTGTTTATAATGTCTTTTTACTTCTTGTATGCATGTTCTGTTGTGCTTCGTCTTTGTCTCACCCAGAAAAAAAAACAACAAAAAGAAAACAAACAAAAACCAATTAAACAAAGAAAACAAAATAAATCAGAGTAGAACTGGAGTCAGTATTACTAATTAACAATATATTAGAAACTCGGAAGTTTCGGGACTATACTTAGTCAACCACATTTTTCGCAAACATATGATCCCATAAGATTGTTACAACCATATGTCTGAAGCAGTATGGTGATAGTAATAATAGGATTATAATGATGACACAAAATATACATACAAAAAAATTATACATAAGAAAAAAATGTATATTTTCAGAGAACATTTGTTCATTGTAGAACATTTGTTCATTGTAGGACATTTGTTCATTGTAGGACATTTGTTCATTGTAGGACATTACTTTTACATGACTCTATTCTTTGTACTCATTTTTTAATGAATGTGATTATCTTTGCTGTGTTATTGAAGTTAGTTTTTGTGTGTTAATATTTTTTATTATTTGTATTTTCATTTGTTAACTTGCAAGTAACCAGTCCAAAAACGACGGCAGTGTGCGACTGTTTTCACATGTCCTGAGGACGGCACCATTTCTCCGGTATTCAATTTATTTATTTCCACTCCCTTGCACATTTAACTTCTAACCGAACAAGCCACACAACACACAACGATATTAGCAAACTATAATGAAGAAAATCATTCTCATAATCAAAGGCAAATGACTGTATTTAAAATATATATATATATATACATATATATATATATATATATATATATATATATATATATATATATATATATATATATATATATATATATATATATATATATATATATATATATATATATCTTAGAATGTTATTGAACGCAGAACGTTTGACTGGAAGGCAGTCGTTCTAACAACTAAACATTTTTAAAATAGGACTAGCGGTCATACCCGGCTTAGCCCGGGTCAATGTCGGAATGGGTGCAAGTCGTGTTTGGTGCAAATTGTTATAGGAAGGTTTAACTTTGTTTGGTTTTAATTGTACTATTGCATTGAGGTGTGCTTGTAACTAAAAAAAAAAAAAAAAAAAAAAAATTACGGGCGTCTTTGTAGTCGACATTGGAGTACAGACACTTGGTGACAACACGTATAAATGCTCAGGTGTGCTAACTCGGGAAATTGCCACGTACGGTTTTCCATGTAGGAAGCACTCATCGCTCAAGTCGACGCCGGCCAAGTGAAGCGTTTGACTTTGTGCTTAATTAATGGTCATTGAAAAACAGACTTTTATGTCTCTTAAAACTGAACGGCATATCGGAGCGAATCATCGAGATTCTTGGTGTGCAGACTTTCTCTCCGCTACCACAACCTGTCAGGAAGGTGGTTGTAACATATTATGACAATAGCTTTCATATATCTATTTCATTATCTACAATCTTCTTTTACCTGGCTTTCACCTACGCACGTTCGTTAACATAAAAACCCTCCTACACCCAGAGATCTGTCTCTTTTTCTAATTTAGAACGCATAATTTATTTTCGGTTTGCTATTTCCTTTAATGAATGTTTACGAGCAGACCTATTAGTTAACGTTGAGCCGGTTACCTGTAAAACTTAACGCCAGCGATTTAAAATCGTTGTAATAGGATCAGACAGTGATCAGGGGAAATAATTTGAGAAGGAGGAGTGGATAATTTGGAACCAAGGGCAGACATTTTCTATTACCTTCCCCTGAATTCGTTCGTTTGAAAGGTAATTAAACACGGCGAATTGCCAGATCAAAGGACGGGCTTCGCTCGATTTCGTTCGATTGCCAGAGTCTGCAGGCGGTAAAAGGAGTGACTATTTCGTCTGATTCGCAGATCGACAGAGGAAAAGACAAAATCTGAGCGAGGGTGTTATAAGTAACAAGTCTGAGCAAAGTTCTGGAAATTTAATATATATTCTCCAGCTTTTAACATCCATTATTCAGTACTTCACAGATTCAGAAGACATCTAGCTTCGATTTCTAGAATCACTTGTATTAGTGGAGTTTCTTAGTTTTTCCTTGCAGATAGTCTTAGAAGTTCTGTGTGGAGGTAATTATATTTACTAGTATTTTGGAGCGATTTGAGTGTTAAAATCGTCAATTATATTTCACTAGTTTTTCTGTGCAGAGTGATTTACTAGATAGATCCGTCATTTATATTTCTCTAGGTTTTACTGTGTTACAGCGGCTAGCAGCATAAACAATAATTTCTAACTGAACTATTCCAGCTATAAAATAAATTTAATTGATTGCTAGTAACCAGTCAGAGAATAGTTTAACCGACTAGTAAATGCACTGTTCATTATGAATATTGACGAAATATATATTTATTTCTAATTCATGATGATTAAATCTTTTTAATGAATAGTGTATTTTTCATGAGCTGATCTTACTGGTTGTAAAATGTGTTGTTAAATAATGTATGATTCTTCCATGAGCTAATTTTACTGGTTGTAAAAGGTGTTCCTGTTTAATTTGTGATTCTTTAATGAGCTGATTTTACTGCAAAAGTCGTAGCCTCATCATTACATTCATCGCATATTTACTTAGTCGTAGTCTCATCATTACAGTGATCGCATATTTGCTTCGTCGTAGTCTCATCATTACAGTCATCGCATATTCACTTAGTCATAGTCATATTCACTTAGTCATAGTCTCACCATTACAGTCATCGCATTTTCACGTAGTCGTTATCTCATTATTACAGTCATCGCATATTCACTTAGTCATAGTCTCATTAACAGTGATCGCATAATCGCTTAGTCGTAGTCTCATCATTACAGTCATCGCATAATCGCTTAGTCGTAGTCTCATCATTACAGTCATCGCATAATCGCTTAGTCGTAGTCTCATCATTACAGTCATCGCATAATCGCTTAGTCGTAGTCTCATCATTACAGTCATCGCATATTCACTTAGTCGTAGTCTCATCATTACAATGATCGTAAATTCACTTAATCGTAGAGAAAAACGATGAAGAATTTCGAAGTTCTGCTACACCAAATCAATTAAAAAAAAAAAAATGCAAATGAAAACACAAATCAATAAAACCTTATCGTGTCTGTATTATGGATCTTGTTTTGAAACGTGTGTGTGTGTGTGTGCGGGGAGAGGGGGAGGGTGCTTTGCACGATTCTCATACCGTGATACCAGCTATACTTCGTTGGTGAAGAACCCGAGAGACAAACAACACTACTACAACAACAGAGAAGAGGACTATAAGGCACCGCCAACAATGAGATAGAACAACACTTACCCCACAGTGAGTATTCTGCACTAACAGGTCAAACAAACAATACATTTGACTTCCACAAGAAAAACAAAAACAATAAATTCATTTAATGGATGTTAAGCAAAGATTAAAAATTTTCCTTACACAAAAACTTGAGTATCGATTATCTATAGTTTATCGATTTTAAGTTAAGGAAGGCAAAGGCAGTAGGGAAGGTAATTGGTCACCCCACCTCATAAAGACGAGCTTAGTCACTTTTAAGTATTAATTGATTTTTATACTGAGATTTGTCGTGTACTGTAAGGGGTAATATGGTTTTGACCCTTTACTTGGAACAAAACAAAAAATAAAAACAATTATGTTTGTAATGTCTAATGAATGATTGAACGCTTTTAATACTGCTAGAAGAATGGGATCAAGATACAATCATATTCGCCTAGTTGCTGATTATAGGATAACCCATTGTTGACTGTGCTGGAGTAAGAAAATCCGGTAAATACATAACTCTCACGTTGGGGTATTCGATACTTTTAGACAAATATAATTTCGGTACCGGTATACACATGTATCCCGCGCTGGCATTGTTTTATTACACATACACACATTTATCATTTTCCGTTTGGATGGCGGGGAGTGCACAGTATTCCACCTGCTTCTTCCTCCTAGCTTGAGACCTGATGTGATGATCTTTTAAATGCAAGCCAAGCTGTAGAAACTGGAGCTCATGGCTCCAAATCAACACGTTTCGGAATGGCAGAAAAGCCACAGGAAAAGCCTAGATCTACAGTGTAGACAATACCAAGGAGTCTTCAACTTGGTATTGGCTGCAAAAGAGCGAGAAGCTCAGCAGCCCTAGTTAAACAACAACAACAACAACAACAACAACAACAACAACAACCACGAGCCGCTGTTAGCGTGGAGCCACCATCACAGCTTCCCACCCCCCCCCCCCCCTTCCCTTGCAGCAGGGCTGTACAAACCATTCACATACTCTTACAGTGGTGGTTTCTCTAGCAACGTGTTTTTCATAACGAGGTTGCTAGTCTCAAGAATAAACTTTTATTAGTTGCCTTATACGACATGCTTGAGGGAGCAGTAGTTGTATTCTGTCGTTGTCTCATCATAGACCCCCCGAGAACTACAGGAGACATGAACGGACATGGACAATCCCCGAGAACTACACGAGATATGAACGGACACGGACAATCCCCGAGAACTACACGAGACATGAACGGACACGGACAATCCACGAGAACTACACGAGACATGAACGGACACGGACAATCCCCAAGAACTACATAGACATGAACGGACACGGACAATCTCCGAGAACTACAGGAGACATGAACGGACAAGGACAATCCCCGAGAACTAACGAGACATGAACGGACACGGACAATCCACGAGAACTACACGAGACATGAACAGACACGGACAATTCCCGAGAACTACATAGACATGAACGGACACGGACAATCCCCGAGAACTACACGAGACATGAACGGACAATCCCCGAGAACTACACGAGATATGAACGGACACGGACAATCCCATAAAACTACACGAGACATGAACGGACACGGACAATCCCCGAGAACTACATAGACATGAACGGACACGGACAATCTCCGAGAACTACAGGAGACATGTGTGGTGAAGTGGGATGTTATAAATATTTATAGGGGACTTAGTGTACTGACTGAGATCAGCTGTGAAGGTATATATATCTAATAAGAGTAGTGTATTATATATAACCTTACTTGCTGCCACATATGTATACCTCAGTCAGAATTATTTTGGAATAGTGTGATGACTACGTTATATGTCTAGGGTATGTGTATGATGAAGTGTAAGTCAAAACAACAACAGACAGATAAACAATTTAATTTATTCCACTACACTTGACAACACTGTGACACTCACATACATAAAACACTCTACAAGGATATCTTAAAGGAGTCACTGATAACTTTTCAAATAACAATATGTAATCATTGCTGTCATGAATGAATATGTGTCCTGATTCAAATACAAAGGGAACCAGGAATCACAATCAATTTTAATTACAAGTTATACGTACAGAATTTATCAATATGAATATTGTAGTGACATATATTATTAAAAGTATCCTATGTGTGTCAGTTGTGTAGTAGTAATATGAGGTAATACTGGTTTTGTTTTGTTCAAGCTCTGTTGGTATTTGTCATCATGACTTCAATAGTTTGTCTTTATTGGAACTAGTATTGGAGATGTTCTCAGTTCCTGATATTAAAACAATTTAATTCCCCTCTTAATGTTATTTTTACAATGTCATTTTAAGATGGGGTACATAATGTTGAGCTCAGCTGGCCAGATCAGCTTATCTTGCGTGATGGCGGCAGGAAAAGACTCCTCTGCTCGATTTCTCCCCTGGGCTCTGGAGACACCTCACTGATAGCTAAATGGACCAAGGAGTATGCTGTCCGACTCTGGATTCAGCAAAGCTCTGACCAGGTGCTGCTCAATAACGTCAAGACCACGGTCCCTGAAAACAAGAAGGATGTACCTTCTACGTCATAACTAATTTATACTCTCTTTTTACACTGAGCACAATACATCACAAACATTGAGTTCAGAGCGTTAGGCCAACCGTCAGCTTCATCTGAAATACTTTATACCAGTATTTCCCTCCCTAATGGTTACTACGCCTCTGCAATTCCAGCATTATTTCTTTCTAGTCAATCATCTAGGTGTCAGTGTACTGTTTGGCCATTCCATGCCGTTTTACTTTCCTCCGACACCTTCTGTTCAGGCTGGAGCATTATAGGCTTTACATCATGTTTGCTACTGAACTACACATATATACAGGCATAAATTAACAATTCACATTCAATTTTCATTAAAAGATACTGAATGTTTCAAGCTTACCACAATTCATGGAAATAAACACAGATACGTTGACTAGCAATGAATTCTGGCACAAATACTGGCACAAATTCCCATCTGCTTATGTTCCAGGCTTTTATTTAGCAAAAATATGAGCTGGCTTCAACGCACTGTTGCTTTATCAAGCTTATTTGAACTAGTGGTCTCGAACTAACGCTCCTAAGTGATTATATCAGCGAGTCTGGCCAATGGAGCCACGTTTCGACAAGTGTTTGAAAAAATTTTACCTTCCTACGTCTCCCCTAACACCCAAGGATAGCATTTATAGTCCGACTAATCGTGTTTAGCCTTACATATCATTCCAGCCAATCAGTTCAAATGTAACTTGTGGCCCATTTCCCGTACAATGGTGGTTTAAAAAATCTACCACTGAGCGATTCTGATTTTGGGTGTTGTCTGACAGCACCATCATTTTATTTTGGCTATAACTTGTTAATTCCTAGACTATTTGCGTAACGTTTTACATATTCTTTGTCAGCAAGCCCTAAGGAACCCAAATATACAAATTTAAAAGAGCTAAGTGGCTGCGTTCAAAATATGCAATTTCTTCTACCTCCTGTTTCGAAGATGTGCTGTCTGGGTACTGTAATGTTTTCAAACGTAAACCCATCTATTGTCATCTTTCCTAATAAGAGTTTTTCAGGATTTAAAAACCTAACTCTGGGAAGGTTAGTGTTTTTATCACTGTCCGTCCGAAAAAGTTAGTGCATGTGGCCTTACACGCGTGATAGTAGTAATTGTGTATCGCGCGACGCGTGTTTAGTGTTGCACGTGTTCGGCTTTATGCCTCTCCCTTCTCTCTATCCTTTAGTCCATCTGTCTTTAGTTACGCCGTGTATAAAATGGAATGAATGAAATATTAAAATTAGGTCATTGTTCAGCTTGCGTATCTCACTGTTTTTCCAAGAAATACAGCACACGTTTCATTGAAGAAAGCGGGTAATAATACAGTAGGCTTTTACTATCAACGTGAAGGCGTTACAATTTGCCGACGAAGTAGAAAACAAGGGGGATTTCGAGTACAGTCATTGTGACAGCACTGTTCTTTACCATTCTTCTTCCTTTTATTAAATTTATTTGTTAGGCTTTATATTTACCAGATAATTTATATATGTGGATTAGAATATTTCACGACACCTCCCCTCTTAAAACAGACATCCCATGTCAGTCCTTTATTCTATATACACATAGATAAATGTAAGTCAACTTGACTTTACTCTGCTGTGGTGCTATCATGGTTTTATGTAGTTGGGTCCATTCAGAGTAGGCACTACTCCTGAAATCTGCCTCAGACTTCTACAACCAATAATATATTTCGGTTATGTTACTGAACAGCCGCAAGTGTGAGTGCTTGTCTTAATGCTGCGTCGCAACCTGTATTCACCATTTCTCTTCTCTGAGTCTGCATGTCCAGAGAACATTATATTTTCCTCAAAATGTACGTTATGAGGAGATAACATATACCTGGTGATAGCAGAGTTTTCGTAGTGGATCCCATAATCTTCTTATTATCCTGTATGAAACATTCGGAATATCCTCAATCAAAGAGGCAACTCAGGGATTCATTACGTTCCTCCGAAATGTTTACATCCAACAATTTTCTCATCATTCTAGAGAAGACACTAGGCGCATTCTTCAATCCAAATGGCAATCTATTAAACTCATAGTGTCCTTCTGAGGTACTAAAAGCTAGGCATGGTCTAACCTCAGGTTTTACTGGAATCTGATAGTATCCTTTACTCAGATCCCCTTTTGAGAAATATTTAGCTTTATTTAGTCTGGCAAACAGCTGATTTGTATCCGGCAATGGATCCACCTGTCCTTCTGTAATAGCATTCAGTCTCCTGTAATCTATACAGAGTCTATGTTCTCCAGAGGGCTTCCTTAAGAGTACAACACCGGAACTATATGAGGATTCACTGTGTGAAATAATTCCCTCCTTCAATAGATAGTCTATCTCTTCCTTCAAAGCTTTCTCCTTAGCAAACGGAATCGAATATGGTTTCATACAGACAGGTGTGGGGTCTATCAGTTTCATATCATATTCCAATAGGTTTGTATGCCCTGGTCGGTCTGTTAACACCTCTGCATGATTATTTAGAACCTGTTGCACTCTCTCTTTCTGAGTTTTCGTTAAATGTGTACTGATTTTCACCTGTGCTGCTGTCTCACAGGGGTGTAATGGATACTCAAATGATGAAAGTTGTTCCTTTTTCATCTCCATGGCGATGGACAAGGTCAACAAGTGTGTCTCCTCCTGATGTTCTCTTTCCAAATATTTCTTCAGGAGATTCACATGATAGATTTTTTCTTTCCCCTTCTTATCTATCTTATAATTTGTTCTAGACACCTTCTCTAGAACTGTATATGGACCCTGCCATCCAATTTGTAACTTATTCTGACTCCCGGGGAGAAGAAGCAGTACCTTCTCTCCCACAGCCAAATCTCTGTCTTTCGCCTTCCTGTTATAATAGGCAGCATGTTTCTTCCTGGCTTGTTTCAAATTTTCATTGGCAAGTTTCCAGTCAGTTTTTAAACGAGTGGTCAGCTCATTCACATATTGGTATGAAGATGTAATGTTTTCCTCTGCCTTTTCATCAGTCCACGTTCTTAACAAAGCTACATATGGACTTGTAATTGTGTGGACCTATTTGTCCATGCACCGGTATGGTCTCTTCCACTCGAAGCTCTATAGTGATGATTTTTCTTCCCAGAATTATCATTCACAAAACGACCGCTACCAATTTTTCTTTTGGGGCTTTCTCCCCACTTAAAATTCTTGATGAGAGATTTCCTCTCTACATCCTCTTCCTCCAGTTTGTTTAAGTCCGATTGAGGGATTTTCGGCTTATCCTGGGGTAAGACATCTTTTTGCACTCTCCGCATAATGGCCATTGTAAAACAGTTAAGTGAAGCTTGTCCGTGAAAAGGGGTTTCCTATTCCATTTGGTCCACTTTATCAAATCTATTTTTCTTTTTATTATCAGGCCTAATTTTGCCCCGTGGCGTGTCCAGGTCCTGATCAATGTTCCCACTTGTGGGTGTTCCCTCATGTGCTATGCTACACCTTTCTACAAAATTCTCAATGTCCCATCTTGCCTTGGGCCAATAATAATTGTGAGCCACCTTTTGAATGATGGTACCTATCTTCTCATGGTCCCCATCTGGTTTCACATGTAGGCTCCTTATTAAGTCTGCGTGATGCCATATGATGATGGATGGCATCCGCATGTCTGGTTTTGTGTAGTGTGTAGATGTGTTCAGTCAAAACAATGTTCATGCAACAATAACAGGGCAATCCACATAGGACGTCAGTAAACTCACGACGTATAAAGTCAATGAGTCTTGAAACAGCCGTTGACGTTTTTCTTCATTATTTATTGTGGACGCCACAGTGACAAAATGGTTACGCAAATGTGTAGGCACATCAAACAGTCATTATCACAGCAACATTCAATACAGCAATAAACGGTAGACAGCATTACAATGATGAGTCAGATGCATGTTATATTTCAAAGTGCTGTAAATGTAGTCAGGTGAAAAACTCCATCCTTTTCTATAACAGCCAGGAGGTAACCAGATGTATGAGATCAGTTCACTCTCCTTAGTTTGACTTCAGCGAGACAGACACGTCTGCCGAAGTATAAATAATGTCCTCAAAAATATCCTCTAGATAATAAAGGTTTTCTAAACCTAGTTCATTTAACAAAGTAGCAAGTAATGGTCCTTGGTACATGCATCAACCGATGCAGTACAATGCAGCGACATGTGAGCTGGAAAAGAACATCTCGTGACGACGACTTTCGGAGACAGGCTATGAATCGAAATCGCTCACGACCCAAAATCGATAGAGTTAATGAAAAAGTCAATTTACCTTGCTTTCATGAAATACACAGAAATATCACGCCTCCCGGCATGTGCAAATACACTAGAGGTATTATCCCGAATAAACGAAATATCCATAAGAGGACTACACATCCCTGACAGAACAAAAATAGCGGAGATCCCCTCTTCAACGAGGCATCTCTTTCGCCATTCCAAATCGCTCACTCCCACTAGTGGTGGGCGGAAACCGATCGACAAACAACAAGACAAGTCATGCGCAGTCCAGCGCAAAAATGACCACAGCTCAAAAGTTAACTGCATTCGATACCAACGCGAGAAGACAAATGCTTACCGAGAAAAGTGACTATAAATTACAAGCAGTTGTTGCCCTTGCGTTATAAAACAGATATTGAAATAAAACGATGTTGCGAGAATTTATCACGCAACATATCACCACCTCCTCCCGATAAAAAAAAAATGTGGAACATATTTTTTTTTCAATATCAAAGAGCAAGCGATAAGCGGCTCAAAACGCACGAATTATGCGCTGATAATTAACTAAATTGCCAAACAATAGGCTAATTATAGAGTGTCTGGTGAGGATATACCTCAACAGAAAAATAAATATGTCTCAAAAAATATTCACATCGGGGAGGTGTCACCAACACACATCACGTTAGCATGTAAACACAATATACGTATGCAAGTTACTATAATCATCATTAAACAGCATACTCTAATATTGTCTTTAAAAATGGATGTACAAATCTGATAGGAAAATTTAAATAGTACATTCTTTGACATGTAATGACATAAGTACATAGTAAAGTTAAACTACATGACGATCCAGGACATATGCTCTGGTATTCCGAGGGTAAGTACACAATCTAGAACTCGTAAGGTAAGTCCTCAGCTCAACAATGACATTCTGAGAAAGTACAAGCAATATAATGCTAATTAATAACTAATATGCTTCATAAGGTACAATACATTATTAATAATTGTGGCTGTTTAGTAAACTAACGGCCCTTATATTAACTACTCAGTCCTCCTCTATCATTTTAAAAAACGAACAGAAGAAGATGACAACAAAGCACGATAGTGTGTACATATAAAGTAAGTACAGATGTGCTAATCTATTGTAGAAATATAGGTGTGTTATGACTCTGTAATATATAGAAATATAGGACAGAAGTATTAGTTGGAGTCATGTGGGCATCTAGACAAAATGTCAGCCATCACATTATCCGCACCACGGATAGCTCGTACCGTGAAGTGAAAAGGTTGAAGAGCTATAGCATATCGAGTGGATCTCGAACTCTTCAAATTCTTAGTCTGAATAGCTGTAAGAGCTTTCTGATCAGTCTCTAGAATGAAATGTGCGCCCAGGAGGAATCTTTGTAGCTTTAGAATTGACCAAACCATCGCTAACAACTCACGGTCTAAAACCGAGTAGTTCCTCTCTGCCGCATTTAGTTTTCTAGAAATGTACATAACAGGATGCAGAGTATTTGCATATTCTTGCATCAGTGCTGCTCCAATCCCAGTGGATGAAGCATCACTCCGAAGAACAAAAGTCCTATCAAGAGTAGGTAATCTTAAGAGGGGAGGAGAAGAAAATATATTCTTGATTTGGTCTAGTGAAGATTGGCATTCTTCAGACCAACGGACCAGATTAGGCGAACCTTTCTTCAACAATGTTGAGAGAGGTGCCATGATCGAAGATAAATTTGGAATAAATCTCCCATAAAATTGAATTAAACCTAAGAGACTCCTAACTTGTTTCTTCGTTTTAGGAACAGAGATGTTCAGTATTTTGGAAGTATTGTGGTCTTCTGTCTTCAAGAGACCATGACCAACACGATGACCCAGGAAAGAGATTTCACCAAAACCAACAAAAGCTTTAGAAGGTTTTTCTGTCAAATTATTCTCACGTAGAGTGGACAGTAAGTCATATAACCCTAAATAGTGATCTTCCCAGGTATCACTGAAGAGACAGATGTCATCTAAGTATGCGATGACATCCGAACGATGTGACAGAATTCGACGCATCATGCGAACGAAAGTGGCAGGGGCGTTCATGAGACCAAAAGGCATAACATTCCATTGAAATAGACCCCTAGGTGTAGAAAAAGCAGTAAGAGGTTTGGCATGCTCTGCTAAAGGCACTTGCCAATAACCTTTAGACAAGTCAAGTTTAGTGAAGAATCTAGAATTAGAAAGTCTAATCAGTAGATCTTCTAACAAAGGCATCGGTTCAGCGTCGAACTTTGTGACCTGATTCAATTTGCGATAATCAACGCAAATTCGTATGTTCTTATCCTTCTTCCGGACAATAACCATGGAAGAAGAATATGGTGAAGTCGATGGTTCAATTATATTTAATTGAATCATTTCATCCAATTCCTTTTCCACTTGCGACTGAAAGTGTACAGGAATAGGATACGGCCTAACCCTAATTGGATTATTGTCGGTAAGAATTATGTCATGTTCTATGACATCTGTGTGTCCAGGAATGTCAGTGAGAACATCCTGAAATGTTTGTAACATCGACAAGTCTCGTCGATGTTCGTCACCAGAAAGATTAGGAGAAACAGAAACGTTTTTTCCAAGATTCCGTGGAATGTAATGGAACCACTGGAAGGGGAAGATTGACATCAGAGAAGGTAGCTTCCTCATCCTGAATGACAGACAGGGATGAATAATGACCGTGAGGTGCAGGAGCATCATCCGTTGCCTGGAAAATAGGCAGCAAATAGTCCGGACGTTCGTGAAATTCCGAAAGCATGTTTATGTGGAAAGTTTTATGCTTTCCATCAATATCGACCACATAGTCAACATCGGAAATCCGAGAGACTATTGCATACGGACCTTTCCATGCAATAAGAAGTCTATTTTCCCTACTGGGGAGTAGGACGAATGCTTTGTCACCTGGACAAAGTTGTCGTAGACATCTATTCTTGTTAGCAAACTGCCTTGCCTTCTCTTTAGCAATTTCTGATGAAGCAGTTGCTAGCTTACATGCCTCAATGATCTTTTGTCTAAGAGCAATGACATACTCATATGAGGATTGAGTTTCATCGCTAATATCATCGGCAGTGATGAGATCGTGTAATAAAGACATAGGGCCGCGTGGACGCGCGCCAAAGACAAGTTCGAAGGGAGAAAATCCTGTGTGTTCATTAGGGACTTCTCTATAGGCAAAGAGAGCCGCGGGTAAAACCCTGTCCCAATCTTGAGGATGATCTTCAGTTATCTTACCAAGCAAAGTCTTGAGCGTTCTATTCAGACGCTCAACTAACCCATTAGACATAGGATGGTAGATACTACTGAGAGATCGTTCAATATGTAAGGTAGACATTACCTGTGACATAGTGTCAGATATGAGTTGAGTGCCATGGTCTGACAATATTTCTCTGGGGAACCCCAAGCGAGAAAATATCAACCAAAGAGCATCTGCGATATCTGTAGTAGATATGCTCTTAAGAGGAATAGCCTCTGGCCAACGTGTGCACATATCGACACATGTAAGGATAAACTGATGTCCTCTGGCCGACTTGACCTTAAAAGGGCCAATAATATCTATGGCCATTTTCTGAAACGGCCGAATAGGAATGTCAGCAGCCTGGATAGGCGCAGCATGTCGTGGTCCTCTAGATTTGACCTCCTGACATACCTTGCATGATCGGCAGTAAATACGAATGTCCTTATTGACAAAAGGCCAAAAGAAAGCCGCAAGGACTCTCGACTTCGTACGGGCAAAACCCATATGTCCAGCACATTGCGAGTCATGAGCATGTTGTAATATTTGGACTCTCATGCTCTTGGGAACAAGAATTTGCGAATGTGCCGACGTAGTCGAATCTTGTACCATACGTACAAGTACGCCGTTTCTCATTGCAATCCAAGATTTTCTATTTGTATCCTGATTCGGATCACCTTTCTTCGCAAGAACGAAGAATTTTTTTAAAGAAGGATCTTCTTCTTGCAATTTTATGAAAGAGTCACGAGTAATTACTAAGTGACTATCTTGGCTATCAACTTCATTATCACTATTCAGTGAAGTTTCGGGTGTTTGTAGAGCTTGTGCTCTTGTAACTACTGCATTTGTAGCTTGCATGTTATTATCTTCCCAAGCAGCAATCTGCTGTGGGGTACACTCCCTAACTCCGTGAATACGACCAATAATAAGGTCCGCAATAGGATTAGGTAAGAGACAAGCATGCACATCTCCAGTAAAGAAAGGAGTGGCAATGCGAATTACAGCAGTAGGATATTTTTCTAGAGTGCCGCCAAATGTGACACATTTAATAACCCTTCCTGTAGCACAAGATGGATCTACAAGCGATTGTCTAACACCAATAGTGGTGCATCCGGAATCGAAAAGTAGTGAGACCGGAGTATCATTAACAAGACCCTTATGTAGAATTAAAGAACCCCTCCCGTCATGCGCAACAGCAGCAGGAAGAGCGGGAAGTGGGTGACCACAACTCAAAGTAGTTATGGTACCTGGTTCGAATAAAGTACTGCATTGGGGGCATTTGTTTGCTCTTTCAAAGTCAAAAGCAGAACTAGTGACAGCGTCAAAGTTTTTACTATCAACAACATGATTAAAGGCTCCCTCAGTTTCCTGTTTGTAC